>JAWKAJ010000088.1:0-53600 GCA_033816785.1 Picus viridis | reverse complement strand
TGTCCCAGTGGAGGCCAGTGACAAGCAGAGTCCCTCCAGGATCAGTCCTGGGACCTGTCTTGTTCAACATCTTTGTGGGTGACATGGACAGTGGCATCGAGTGCACCCTCAGCAAGTTTGCTGATGACACCAAGCTGTGTGGTGCAGTGGACACCCTGGAGGGAAGGGATGCCATCCAGAGGGACCTGGACAGGCTGGAGAGGTGGGCACAAGCCAACCTCATGAGCTTCAACAAGACCAAGTGCAGGGTCCTGCATCTGGGTCGAGGCAATCCCAGGCACAAATCCAGGCTGGGCAGTGACTGGCTGGAGAGCAGCCCTGAGGAGAGAGACTTGGGGGTGCTGGTGGACGAGAAGCTCGACATGAGCTCTCAATGTGCACTTGCAGCCCGGAAAGCCAATCAGATCCTGGGCTGCATCAGGAGAAGTGTGGCCAGCAGGTCAAGGGAGGTGCTTCTCCCCCTCTACTCAGCTCTGCTGAGACCCCACCTGGAGTACTGCGTCCAGTTCTGGAGCCCATATTACAGGAGAGATGTGGACGTGCTGGAGCGTGTCCAGAGAAGGGCCACGAGGATGATCAGAGGGCTGGAGCACCTCTCCTATGAGGACAGACTGAAGGAGTTGGGGCTGTTCAGTCTGGAGAAGAGAAGGCTCCGAGGTGACCTCATTGTGGCTTTCCAGTATCTGAAGGGGGCCTACAGGAAGGCTGGGGAGGGACTTCTCAGGATCTCAGGTAGTGATAGGACTAGGGGGAATGGAATGAAGCTGGAAATGGGGAGATTCAGGCTGGATGTGAGGAGGAAGTTCTTCCCCATGAGAGTGGTGAAGCCCTGGAATGGGTTGTCCAGGGAGGTGGTTGAGGCCCAGTCCCTGGAGGTGTTTAAGACCAGGCTGGACGAGGCTCTGGCCAGCGTGATCTAGTGTAGGGAGTCCCTGCCCATGGCAGGGGTTGGAACTAGATGATCCTTGTGGTCCCTTCCAACCCTGACTGATTCTATGATTCTATGATTCTATGATCAGGTTGGTCAGGCAGGACCTGCCCTTCCTAAATCCATGCTGGCTAGGCCTGATCCCTTGGCCATCCTGTAAGTGCTGTGTGGTCGCACTCAAGGTGACCTGCTCCATAATCTTGCCTGGCACTGAGGTCAGGCTGACAGGCCTATCATTCCCTGGCTCATCCAACCGGCCCTTCTTGTGGATGGGCACCACGTTGGCCAGCTTCCAGTCTTCTGGGACCTCTCCAGTGAGCCAGGACTGCTGAAAAATGATGGAAAGCGGCTTGGACAGCTCATCTGTCAGCAATCTCAGCACCCTAGGATGGATCCCATCTGGTCCCATGGACTTGTGGGGGTCCAAGCAGCTGAGAAGATCTCTAACTATCCCATCCTGGAACAGGGGAAAACTATGCTGCTCCCTGGCTCCTTCTGCCAGCTCTGCAGGCCAGCTGTCTGGAAGCCGTTCTGTCCTGCTAGTAAAGATTGAGGTAAAGAAGGTGTTAAGCACCTCTGCCTTTTCCTCATCCTTTGTTACAATATTCCCCTCCATGCCCACCAAGGAGTGGAGCTTCTCCTTGCCCTTCTTCTTGCTATTAATATATTTATAGAAGGACTTTTTGTTGTCCTTCACAGCAGAGGCCAGTCTGAGCTCCAAATGTGCTTTTGCCTCCCTAATTTTCTTCCTGCAAGACCTAGCAACATCCCCAAACAGTCCATGGGTTGCCTCCCCTTTTTCCAAAGATAATACACCCTCTTTTTTTCCCTTAGTTCCTTTAGAAGTTCATTACCCAACCAGGCTGGCCATCTGCCCCGGCGGCTCATCTTCCGGCACACTGGCACAGCCTGTTCCTGCGCTATCAAGAGTTCTTTCTTGAAGTAGGTCCAGCTCTCCTGAACCCCTTTGTTTTTAAGGGCTGTTTCCCAAGGAACCTTCTGAGTTAGTTCCTTGAGTAGCCTGAAGTCCGCCCTCCGGAAGTCCAGAGTGGAGGTCTTCTTGTTCCCCCTCTTGGCTTGGCTGAATACTGAAAACTCAATTATCCCGTGGTCACTGGTGCCTAAACACCCTCCGACCACCACATCACCCACCAGCCGTTCCCTGTTGGTGAAGAGGAGGTCAAGCATAGCCTTACCCCTGGTAGGCTCGCGCAGCACCTAGGATAAGAAGCTGTCCTCCATGCACTCTAAGAACCTCCTAGACTGCCTCCTCTCTGCTATGTTGTGATCCCAGCAGATATCAGGCAGGTTGAAGTCTCCCACAAGAACAAGGTTAGGCGATCTTGAGACAGCCTTAAGCTGCCTATAGAATGCCTCATCAACATCCTCCTCCTTGTTGGGTGGTGTATAACAGACTCCAACCAGCATGTCTGCCCTGCTGGTCTTCCCTCTAATTCTTACCCACACGCACTCAACCCGATCATCCCTGATCTCTAGCTCAATGGCATCAAGAGCCTCCCTGATGTACAGGGCCACCCCTCCACCCCTTCTTCCCTGCCTGTCTCTCCTGAAGAGCCTGTAGCCGTCAATTGCAGCGCTCCAGTCATGCGAGTCATCCCACCATGTCTCCGTGATGGCAACTACATCATATCTTTCGTGCTGCAACAAGGCTTCCAGCTCCTCATGTTTGTTGCCCATACTTCGTGCATTAGTGTACATGCACTTCAGCTGGGCTGCTGGTTTTGCCCCTGACTCCAGCTTACCACCCTCAGACTCCTGTCTGGGGGGACTGGTTTCAGCCCCTTCCCCCTTCGAAGCTAGTTTAAAGCCCTGTCAACGAGAGTTGCTAATTCCCTTCCCAGAATCTTTTTACCTTTGGAGGACAGGCCATTCTCATGTACTGTGACCTTTCCCCTCCTCTGGGACAGATGTACTCCATCTGTTACCAGCTGACCTGGTGCAGTAGAAAGTTTTTCAAGATCAAAAAACCCAAAACTCTTCTGACTGCACCAACCTCTAAGCCACTTGTTGACTACCGCTGCTGACCTGTTCCTTCTCATATTCCCTCCTGCAACTAAGGGTATAGACAAAAAAATTATTTGTGCACCTGAGTCCTCCACTAGATCCCCCAGGACCTTGAGGTCATTCTTGATAGCCCTGGGAGTTCTAGTTGCAACATCATCATTCCCTAACTGCATAATTATTAATGGATAGTAGTCAGAGGGCTGCACCAGACTAGGCAGCCTTCTGGTAACATCAGCAACTTGAGCTCCTGGGAGACAACAAAGTTCCCTGTGAGCAGGGTCTGGCCGACATATGGGGCCCTCTGTTCCCCTCAGTAGGGAATCACCAATAACAATCACCCTCCTCTTTTTTTTAAGGGAGGAAGTCTTGATGCCAGGGGAAGGCTGTTTAACCCCAGGCTGTCTCACCCCAAGCTGACTCACCCCAGGCTTACCCACCCTGGGATGACTCACCCCAGGCTGCCTGACCCCAGGCTGACCCACCCCAGGCCGACCCATCCCAGGCTGACTCTCCCTAGGCCGACCCACCCTAGGCTGACTCACCTCAGGCTGACTCACCCCGGGCCGACCCACCCTAGGCTGACTCACCCCGGGTCTAAGTTCTAAATGGGTTTTTGCCTCCCTAATTTTCTTCCTACAAGACCTAGCAACATCCCTAAACATTCCATGGGTTGCCTCCCCTTTCTTCCAAAGATGATACACCCTCTTTTTTTCCCTTAGTTCTATTAAAAGTTCCTTACTCATCCAGGCTGGCCGTCTGCCCTGGCGGCTCATCTTCCGGCACACCGGCACAGCCTGTTCTTGCACCTTCAATAGTTCTGCCTTGAAGTAGGTCCAGCTCTCCTGGACCCCTTTGTTTTTAAGGGCTGATTCCCAAGGAACCTTCTGAATTAGTTCCTTGAGTAGCCTGAAGTCTGCCCTCCTGAAGTCCAGAGTGGAGGTCTTCTTGCTCCCCCTCCTGGCTTGTCTGCATATACAATCTTAGGCTGTGCTAGGGGAGGTTTAGGCTGGATGTTAGGAGGAAGTTCTATACAGAGAGAGTGATTGCCCATTGGAATGGGTTGCCCGTGGAGGTGGTGGAGTCACCATCATTGGAGGTGTTCGGGAGGGGACTTGATGGGGTGCTGGGTGCCATCGTTTAGTTGTTTAGGTGGTGTTGGATTGGTTGATAGGTTGGACGCGATGATCTTGACGGTCTCTTCCAACCTGGTCTATTCTATTCTATTCTATTCTATTCTATTCTATTCTATTCTATTCTATTCTATTCTATTCTATTCTATTCTATTCTATTCTATTCTATTCTATTCTTCCAGCAATTCAACATCCTTCCTAAATTGAGGGGCCCAGAACTGGACACAGGACTCAAGGCATGGCCTAAACAGTGCTAAGGACAGGAGCAGAATGACCTGCTGCAGATCCTGCTGGCCACACTGTTCCTGATCCAGGCCAGGACACCATTGGCCTTCTTGGCTTCCTGGGCACACTGCAGGCTCATGTTCAGCCTACTATCAACCAGTACCCCCAGGTCCCTTTCTGCCTAGCTGCTCTTTAGCTACTCTGACCCCAGCCTGTAGCACTGCATGGCGTTATTGTGGCAAATGTGCAGAACCCGGCACTTACATGTGTTAAATCTCATTCCATTGGACTCTGCCCATCTGTACAGCCTGATGAGGTGCCTCTGCAGAGCTCTCCTACCCTCTAACAGATCAATACCTGCCACCAGCTTGGTGTCATCAACAAATTTACTGATGATGGGCTCAATCCCCTTGTCCAGATCATCAATAAGTATATTAAAGAGCATGGGGCCCAGCACTGATCCTGAGGGACACCACTAGTGACTGGCTGCCAGCTGGATGTGGCATCATTCACCACCACTCTCTGGGCTCAGCCTCCAGCCAGTTCCTAACCCAGATCCTATCCAAGCCACAGGCTGAGAGCTTGGCCAGGAGTTTACTGTAGGGGATGGTATCAAAGGTCTTACTGAAGTCCAGGTAGAACACACCCACAGCCTTCCCCATACCCATATCCAGAACCTGCACTCCTTATTGGACTTGGAGAACACAGTGACTGAAGATGAGGAAAAGGCTGAGGTCCTGAACACCTTCTTTGGCTCAATTTTTAACAGCAAGGCAGGAGGAGTTCAGGGCGAATGGCCTCCTGAGCTGGGTGATAGGGTCAGGGAGCAGTGTAATAACCTGGATATCCATGAGGAATTAGTTCGGGACCTGCTGAGCCAATTGGACACTCACAAGTCCATGGGGCCAGATGGGATCCATCCTAGGGTGCTGAGAGAGCTGGCAGATGAGCTGGCCAAGCGGCTCTCCATCATTTTCCTCCAGTCCTGGCTCACCGGTGAGGTCCCAGATGACTGGAAACTGGCCAGTGTGGTCCCCATCCACAAGAAGGGTCAGATGGAGGAACCCGGAAACTATAGGCCAGTCAGCCTGACCTCAGTGCCAGGGAAAATGATGGAGCAGATTATCTTGCTGGCAATAACTGCGCACCTGCAGGATGTCCAAGGGCTCAGGTCCAGCCAACATGCATTTAGGAAGGGCAGGTCCTGCCTCTCCAACCTGATCTCCTTCTATGGTCCATGTCCCAGTGGAGGCCAGTGACAAGCAGAGTCCCTCAGGGATCAGTCCTGGGATGAGGCTTGTTCAACATCTTTATGGATGCCATGGACAGTGGCATCGAGTGCACCCTCAGCAAGTTTGCTGATGACACCAAGCTGTGTGGTGCAGTGGACACGCTGGAGGGAAGGGATGCCATCCAGAGGGACCTGGACGGGCTGGAGAGGTGGGCACAAGCCAACCTCATGAGCTTCAACAAGACCAAGTGCAGGGTCCTGCATCTGGGTCGAGGCAATCCCAGGCACAAATCCAGGCTGGGCAGGGACTGGCTGGAGAGCAGCCCTGAGGAGAGAGACTTGGGGGTGCTGGTGGACCAGAAGCTCAACAGGAGCTCTCAATGTGCACTTGCTGCCCAGAAAGCCAATCAGATCCTGGGCTGCCCAGAAAGCCAATCAGATCCTGGGCTGCATCAGGAGAAGTGTGGCCAGCAGGACAAGGGAGGTGCTTCTTCCCCTCTACTCAGCTCTGCTGAGACCCCACCTGGAGTACTGCGTCCAGTTCTGGAGCCCCTATTACAGGAGAGATGTGGACGTGCTGGAGCATGTCCAGAGAAGGGCCATGAGGATGATCAGAGGGCTGGAGCACCTCTCCTATGAGGACAGACTGAAGGAGTTGGGGCTGTTCAGTCTGGAGAAGAGAAGGCTCCCAGGTGACCTCATTGTGGCCTTCCAGTATCTGAAGGGGGCCTACAGGAAGGCTGGGAGGGACTTCTCGGGATCTCAGGTAGTGATAGGACTAGCGGGAATGGAATGAAGCTGGAGGTGGGGAGATTCAGGGTGAGGATGTGAGGAAGAAGTTTTTCCCCATGAGAGTGGTGAAGCCATGGAATGGGTTATCCAGGAATCCTGGAGGTGTTTAAGACCAGGCTGGATGAGGCTCTGGCCAGCGTGATCTAGTGTAGGGAGTCCCTGCCCATGGCAGGGGGTTTGGAACTAGATGATCCTTGTGGTCCCTTCCAAACCTGACTGATTCTATGATTCTACGATTCTATGATCAGGTGACCTGCCTGGTGGATATGGGGAGGCCTGTGGATGTGGTCTACCTGGACTTCAGCAAGGTCTCTGACACCATCCCCCACAGCAAACTGCTGGCCAAGCTGTCAGCTCATGGCTTGGACAGCAACACTCTGTGCTGGGTTAGGAACTGCCTGGAGGGCCAGGCCCAGAGAGTGGTGGTCAGTGGTGCCACCTCCAGCTGGAGGCCAGTCACCAGTGGCGTCCCCCAGGGATCAGTGCTGGGCCTCTTCCTCTTCAATGTCTTCATTGACGATCTGGATGAGGGGATTGAGACAGTCATCAGCAAATTTGCAGATGACACCAAGTTGGGAGCAGATGTTGGTCAGTTAGAGGGTGGAAGGGCCCTGCAGATAGACCTTGACCGGCTGGAGAGATGGGAGGAGTCCAATGGGATGACAGCAGCCGGGTGCTGCACTTTGGCCACAACAACCCCATCCAGAGGTACAGGCTGGGGTCGGAGTGGCTGGAGAGCTCCCAAACAGAGAGGGACCTGGGGGTGCGGATCAACAGCCACTTGAACATGAGCCAGCAGTGTGCCCAGGTGGCAAAGAAGGCCAACGGCATCCTGGCCTGCATTAGGAATAGTGTGGCCAGCAGGAGCAGGGAGGTCATTGTGCCCCTGTACTCTGCTTTGGTTAGGCCACACCTTGATTACTGTGTCCAGTTCTGGGCGCCTCAGTTTAAGAAGGACATTGAGACACTTGAACGTGTCCAGAGAAGGGCAACAAGGCTGGGGAGAGGCCTTGAACACAAGCCGTATGAGGAGAGGCTGAGGGAGCTGGGGTTGTTTAGCCTGTAGAAGAGGAGGCTCAGGGGCAACCTCACTGCTCTTTACAACTACCTGAACGGTGGTTGTAGGCAGGAAGGGGTTGGCCTCTTCTCTCTAGCAACTGGCACCAGAACAACGGGACACAGTCTCAAGCTGTGTCAGAGGAAGTTTAGGCTGGAGGTGAGGAGAAAGTTCTTCATTGAGAGAGTCATTCGCCATTGGAATGGGCTGCCCAGGGAGGTGGTGGAGTCACTGTCCCTGGAGGTGTTGAGGAGGGGATTGGACCTGGCACTTGGTGCCATGGTCTAGTCATGGGGTCTGTGGTGGCAGGTTGGACTCGATGATCTTCAAGGTCTCTTCCAACCTTAGCAATATTGTGATACTGTGATATCCTCAAGCTGGGTCACCTGATCATAGAAGGAGATCAGGTTGGTCAGGCAGGACCTGCCCTTCCTAAATCCATGCTGGCTCGGCCTGATCCCTTGGCCAGCCTATAAGTGCTGAGTGATTGTACTCAAGATGACCTGTTCCATAATCTTGCCTGCCACACAGGTCAGGCTGACAGGTCTGGAATTCCCTGGCTCATCCAACCAGCACTTCTTGTGGATGGGCATCACATTGTCCAGCTTCCAGTCTTCTGGGACCTCTCCAGTGAGCCTAGGACTGCTGAAAAATGATGGAAGAGTGGCTTGGCCAGCTCATCTGCCAGTTCTCTCAGCACCCTAGGATGGATCCCATGTGGTCCCATGGACTTGTGGGGATCCAAGCAGCTAAGGAGGTCTCTACCTACTTCCTCCTGGATCACAGGGGAACTATGCTGCTCCTGGCTCCAACTGCCAGTTCAGGAAGCCGGTTGTCTGGAAGACAACCTATTCTGCTATTAAAATTTGAGGCAAAGAAGGTGCTATGTACCTCTGCCTTTTCCTCACCTTTTGTTACTATGTCCCCCTCCATGTCCACCAAGGAGTGGAGGTTGTTCTTGCCCTCCTCTTGCTTTCAATATATTTGTATAAGGATTTTTTGTTGTCTTTCACAGCAGTGAAAGTCAGTCTAATCTCTAAATGGCCTTTTGCCTCTCTAATTTTTTTCCTGCATGACCTAGCATCAACCGTAAACATTCCATGGGATACCTCCCCTTTCTTCCAAAGATGATACACTCTCTTTTTTCCCCTTAATTCACCCAGGAGTTCATTGTCCAACCAGGCTGGCCTTCTACCCTGGCAGCTCATCTTCCAGCACATAGGCACAGCCTGTTCTAATATTTTAATGTGGAGTACATCCAGGTCTTCTTATCTTATGTTATTATATGTTGAAACTTCAACATTATGACTGGCTTAAGTAAAACAATTCCCAGCTTGAAGAAGAGAAAATAAATACCTGACCTGTACTTTTTCTAGCTATTCTTTACACAGCATACACACAGAGAACAGCTCATGCATACAGATAATTGACAGCCCTACGGACAACAACATCTGGTTATCTACAATCTCCTTTACAAGAACTTTGCTCTCTGCAATGCACTGATGTCTCTGCTCTGTGTAAGATAAACATGGCAAAAACAGATAGGAACAGCTACTGCTGCAGCAGGAGCTCAGCATGTTTGTTTGTTTATGTTCTCTGACAGTCTGGATTGGAAATTTATTATGGCAGTGGGGGCTTGCTTGAAATCTTCTCTCTCTTTATTTTAATGGCCATTTAAATTACTTCTGCAGACTTTGACAAAGCTTTGATTAGCACACACAGACATGATGAAAAAAAATTCAAACTCAATCTTTCATCTTAATAAAGATGAACCCACATGCCCATTTGGATCTTGGATGCTGCTTGTGAGCTCTCTAGATTTTCTGCCAAACACTGCCACCAAGTGTGACTCTCTGATTTTCTCTGGAGCAGTCAAGAAGGAAAAGGACCAGCCTGTGAGGTCCTGCCCCTGTCAGTCTTAGCAGAAAATTGAGAGTGCCCAGAAAGACACATAGAGAAATTTCATACTCTCTTTTTCCTCCATTGAAAATAGACCTAGGAAGGCTACCTGCCACCCATCTAAAGTATTATTTCTGGTATAATAAAACCAAAAATCTTCCAGGTAAAGTCAGAGAAACTGTAACAGACACCAGTACTTTGAAAGCATAAGACAGAGATGTAGTGAGGCAAAGTAACTGAAGTGTAAAAAGACAAAGAAAATAGTTTATTTTTGTTGTTACAAACTCACAGTTTTTTAGCCCCAGAATAACTTCAGTAACATGATTGCCTACTGTCCCATTAGCTCTATACCATAACAAGCAATGTAGCATGTAACACTGATATGGGAAATAATGTATCATCAGTCTTAGAGAAGGAATATTTTTGTTGCCACTTTAAACAAGATTATCCTGAGAACTGGTCTTCCCTCCAACATAGAAAAGGAAAAATAAATAGCAATAGAAGAAAAAATCAAAATATATCTAATTATAGCTGATTTAAAGCCTGCATGAAAACTGTCATTCTGAAATAACATGACAAACACCCTAATATTTTTTAGAGGATGAACTTTATTTCAAAATGAGGAGGTCTGCATGTCCAACAGGTTAACTTTAAATTTCTGTATTAACCAGAGTTAATTCTCTACACTTCTCACATCTGCCTGTCTTCATGATCCCCTAGAAAGTCATCTAGGTGCTAGAGAATGTCACTTGTCAAAAGAAATCTTGATCAGGTGACCCGTCTGGTGGATGTGGGGTAGGCTTTGGATGTAGTCTACCTGGACTTCAGCAAGGCCTTTGATACCATCCCCTACAGTAAACTCCTGGCCAAGCTGTCAGCCCATGGCTTTGACAGGAGCACACTGCATTGGGTTAGGAACTGGCTGGAGGGCCGAGCCCAGAGAGTGGTGGTGAATGGTGCCACATCCAGCTGGCAGCCAGTCACTAATGGTGTGCCCCAAGGATCAGTGCTGGGCCCCATGTTCTTCAACATGTTTATTGATGACCTGGATGAGGACATTGAGTCCATCATCAGTAAATTTGCGGACGACACCAAGCTGGAGGTAGGAGTTGATCTGCTGGAGGGCAGAGAGGCTTTGCAGAGGGACCTCGACAGGCTGGACAGATGGACAGAATCCAATGGCATGAGATTGAACACATCCAAGTGCCAGGTTCTGCACATTGGCCACAGCAACCCCATGCAGTGCTACAAGCTGGGGTCAGAGTGGCTGGAGAGCGGCCAGGCAGAGAGGGACCTGGGGGTACTGGTTGAAGGTAGGCTGAACATGAGCCAGCTGTGTGCCCAGGCAGCCAAGAGGGCCAACCGCATCCTGGCCTGCATCAGGAAGAGTGTGGCAAGCAGGACAGGGAGGTCATTCTGCCCCTGGACACTGCACTAGTTAGGCCACACCTTGAGTCCTGTGTCCAGTTCCGGGCCTCTGAGTTTACGAAGGATGTTGTCTTGCTGGAGCGTGTCCAGAGAAGGGCAATGATGTTGGTGAGGGGTTTGGAACACGAGTCCTACAAGAAATGGCTGAGGGAGCTGGGGTTGCTTAGCCTGGAGAAGAGGAGACTGAGGGGTGGCCTTCTTGCTCTCTACAACTACCTGAAGGGAGGTTGTAGCCAGGCAGAGGTTGGTCTCTTCTCCCAGGCAGCCAGTACCAGAACAAGAGGACACAGTCTCAGGCTGCGCCAGGGCAGGTTTAGGCTGGATGTTAGGAAGAAGTTCTACACGGAGAGAGTGATTGCCCATTGGAATGGGCTGCCCGTCAAGGTGGTGGAGTCACCTTCATTGGAGGTGTTCAGGAAGAGGCTTGATGGTGTGCTTGGTTGCATGGTTTAGTTGTTTAGGTGGGTTGGATTGGTTGATGAGTTGGATGCGATGATCTTGAAGGTCTCTTTCAACCTGTTGTATTGTATTGTATTGTATTGTATTGTATTGTATTGTATTGTATTGTATTATTGTATAGTGGTGTCCCCCAGGGGTCAATGCTAGGCCCCATCCTGTTCAATATCTTTATTGATGATCTGGACAAGGGAATTGAGTCCATCATCAGTAAGTTTGCAGATGACACCAAGTTGGGGGCGGGTGGTGATCTACTACAGGGTAGGAGAGCTCTGCAGAGGCACCTTGCCAGGCTGGACAGATGGGCAGTGTCCAGTGGCATGAGATTGAATACATCCAAGTGCCAGGTTCTACACATTGGCCACAGCAACCCCATGCAGTGCTACAGGCTGGGATCAGAGTAGCTGAAGAGCAGCCAGGCAGAAAGGGACCTGGGGCTACTGGTTGATAGTATGCTGAATATGAGCCAGCAGTATGCCCAGGTGGCCA
Organism: Picus viridis; assembly: GCA_033816785.1. Lineage (NCBI taxonomy): Eukaryota > Metazoa > Chordata > Aves > Piciformes > Picidae > Picus > Picus viridis. The sequence goes on along the minus strand of JAWKAJ010000088.1, from coordinate 41,940 downwards.
AGAAGGCAAATGGCCTCCTGGCCTGGATAGGAGTAGAAGCAGGGAAGTCATTCTGCCCCTGTCCTCAACACTTTTTAGGCCACACCTTGAGTCCTGTGTCCAGTTCTGGGCCCCTCTGTTTAGGAAAGATGTTGGCTTGCTGGAAGGTGTCCAGAGAAAGGCAATGAGGCTGGGGAGGTCTCTGGAGCAAAGCCATGCTGACTACTCCCAATCACCTCTTCAGTGTTCTTCTGAGTCATTAGTGCCTCCAGGAGGATCTGCTCCATGATCTTTCTGGGCACAGAGGTGAGACTGACTGGCCTGTAGTTCCCTAGTTCCTCCTTCTTGCCCTTTTTGAAAATGGGATCAATGTTTCCCCTTTCCAGTCTGTGGGGACTTCCCCAGTCTGCCATGACTTTTGGAATAGAATAGAGAAGGGTTTGGCAACCTCAACTGCCAGTTCTCTCAGCACCTGTGGGTGTAACCCGTCGGGTCCCATGGACTTGAACACTTTCAGGTTCTTCAGGTGATCACAAACCTGATCTTCACTTACTATGGGCAGTTCTTTCTCTCCGTCCTGTCCTGGATGGACAAAAAAGCCTCAAAATGGCTCTGAACCAGACAATGAGGCAGAAGCTTCTTTGGGCTTGCCTGGACATGTTTCAGAGCCAGGATGAGCCAGGTGGGCGTGCTTTTGGCCACGTTTGGGAAGAAGGCTTTCTATAGGTTGCAATACCAGGGTTGACCCCTAGACCTGTGTTGCTCCTGGCCATTATTGTCTCGGGAAACTATAAATATCAGCCCGAAGGGCCAGAGCTTTGTCTTGCCATTGTCCACGCTCTGGAAGGAACCACATCCCTCGCTTGGAAGCTGAACTGTGTTCCAGTTTACCCAGACCAGACAGCAAAGACCCCTCGCTATTCTCAGCGTTGTAAAGCCCAGAGGACAGATACTTATCTTGTCGGGCCGAGAGGCAAAACCCCAGAGGAGCCGAGTCCCCGGGACAGTTTCGTTTGATTGGAGCAAGGAGTGAGTGCTGCTGCAAAAGGACCACAGCCGAGAAACCTCTCTACAAAGCTTTTGGCTACAAACCCTTTGGGACCAAATCCTGTCTCAGCAATAAGCTGTAGACCCCAACGGAAAGTGAAACTCTGCTCCTGCAGCTTCCACGTGCATCTATTGCAGGTCTGTTGCCCTGGGGAGTTCGGGGTTCCCCCCCACGTTGTAGGCAACCACCGGCTTCATTGCCAAGGTTTCTTTGCTTTACAGTTTAAAGTGATGTTTGTTGTTTCTGGATTTTTTGTGCATGTTGTTTAAACTGTTATTTGTTCCTGCTGGTGAGGTCTCTGTTCACGACCGAAACCCCTCGAACCTGTAAATAGGTTTTCTTTAATATTTTTTGTGGGATTTTTGTGATTAAAAAAAATTAATTTTTTTAAATTAATCGCTCCATTTATTGAACATTAATTTATCCTTTTATAGACCAAAACACGTCCCTGTCATTGTCTTCCATGACTCCAGGAGTGTGGCTGGAGGCCCTTGCAGTGAAGACTGAGGTAAAGAAGTTATTGAGTACCTCAGCCTTTTCCACATCACTTGTGACCATTTCAGCACTTTCCTTTCTGAGGGGGCCCACACCTTCCCTAGTCTTCTTTTTGCCATTAACATACCTATAGAAATTCTTAGTGTTCCCTTTCACCTCCCTGGCTAGATTCAATTCAAAGTCTGCTTTGGCTTTCCTAACGAGGTCTCTTGCTGATTCCTTATATCCCCTCTCTTCTAGCTGTCCTTCCCTCCACTTCCTGTAGAGTTTCTTTTTAAGTAATAGTGTGTCCAGTAGCTCCTTGCTCATCCAGGCAGGCCTCCTAGCATTCTTTCCTGCTTTACTCTTTGTTCGTATACATAGCTCCTGGACACAGAGGAGGTGGTCCTTGAATACTGACCAGCTGACCAGATGGTGATCAGCAGTATATGGTAAGAACAATACTCCTCTTATTGACAGTAACTGGTAGATCCTAGTGTTTCCTAGGACTCATTTAAAAAGATTAGGTTGAAGATATAAAATACTGATTCCCTGTTCACTTAGTGGAATGACTCTGTTGCTTATATTTTCTTTGTAAGTGAGTGTTTGGACAGTGATAGGTGGAATAATGTGAACGAAAATGTGTTCCTTATTGGCCATAGAGTAGTTGATGTCTAGGGCAATAAAGCAGTATCAGACAGCTATATTTGTACCCTCCTAAAACATCAACTAATGCATTTCAAATTTTATTTTCCTTAATCTTATGACAAAGTTCCATTACTCTGACGTTACTGTTATTTAGAACACAGTACAAAACTAAATTCCATCCCTTGTGAACACAGAATATAGGGTTTTCATTTAATATTTCAAGGTCTCCTTGGAAAACTTTATTTGCTGTCTGCTTCATACAATACAATAATACAATAATGCAATACACCAGGTTGAAAGAGACCTTCAAGATCATCGCGTCCAACCCATCAACCAATCCAACCCACCTAAACAACTAAACCATGGAACCAAGCACCCCATCAAGTCTCCTCCTGTTATTCATAGAAGTTATTCATAAATAGCTTCTAGAGGACCAAGGGCCTGGGCATTAAACACCATGGCAAATTTATCCCCGGATGATCCAGCAAAAATCAATAGAGTCACATCAGGGATAAATTTGTCCTAGTTTGTTTACCCACACATGAAAACTATATGGTATCATCACATTTATTATGGCATGATACAAGAAACCACAGATATTCATAGGCTTTCTTGTCTGCTGCAGACCCCACAGCTGATTTTGTGTCACAGTGGAGAAAACAACTGCTAAATGCCAGCAGCCTCTTCTTCATATTCAACATGAACTAGGTCTGTCTTTGCATCTTAATCTGTTTTCATTCAAGGTTGAATATTTCAAGAAAAAAGAGAATATTTTAAACCTGATTTCAACAAACGTTTTGGGTTTAGGTCTATTATTTTAATCCATGTTTGTTCTCATTTTCTAATAATTTGTCCCCACCATGATAATGCGGTACTGTCTAAATTTTCTGAGAACCAGAATGCCAGAAGTGCAAGATATGCTCAGCAGTGGGATGCCAGGGGTATGGTTTCCCTAGCAACAGAAAGCACATAGAAAGTATTCAGAGCAGTCCCTGTTTCTCCTATGTATTAAGCTTCCATTGATTAAGGAATCATATCCAGTTTTGGGTCTGGATTACTTTGGTTGGTTGGTTGTATTTTTTGGTTGTTTTGTTTTGAGTTGTTTTTGTTGGCTTATTTTTGTTTTGTTTTATTTTGTTTTGAGGGAGTGTTATATATTTATTTTTTATTTAAGGTGAACTGCAGGGCAGAAACTCAGGGATTTATTTTATTGCATTTTGCCACCTTCTGGAGTAAGCATGCAGGAAAGGGGATTACTGTAGGAATCTAGAAGTCCATGCCTCTGACAGGACATATAGTCACAGGGGGAAAAGAAAGAATAAACAACAATTAAAATAATGGAGCTTATTTTCAAATAACTAATTTTCTACAGTTGGTTTTAAAATGAGCCAGAGGGATTGTAGGGCTCAGTTTAATGTTTGGCTTTGATTCAATATGTCTACCTTCAGTCTGAGAAGCAGATGCTCTTATTCAAGATGCAGATCCACTGTGTTGTAAGCATTTGGATAGTCCCATAGAAATTAGATACATGCTTTGGTATCTCTTTGAACCATGACTTATATGATGTCACTTTAAGGAAATTCAGTTCTTGCTGTATTTCCTTCTTTTCTAAAAGAGGGTTGGCTGGGCCACTACTGCAAAGTTGCCTTTAAGAGGATGCAATAAAACTAAAATTTGTCTTCAATTTATCTATGTTCTGCCTGCACCACCACTGTCAAGTGGGGACATGTGCATTTGATTTGTCTGCACTTTGACATGTTTTCTGGTGTGGTGGTTGTGGTTGTGGTTTTGCACACATGACAAGATAGAAAGCTACACTAAAAAAGTCAGAGATATAATTGGTCTTTCATGAATGCCTGATGCATCTATTATCTTTAGTACAGGAAGAGATAGATTTGTATTTTATAGACGGTATTACTGCATAACTTGTCATGAAGCAGCATAAATACATGATAGAACAGATAACTTAGCTAAAGCAAATAATGGAGGTGATCTCAATGGAATAAATACAAGCTCCTAGAATTGTATTGGGGTGATTACATACACTCAATGAGTTTTGGATTATTTGCAAATTAGAGAAAATATTTTTTTAAAATCATAATACCCCTAAACAAATTGATTCTGCCATTACTTGAGCAATCACAAATTTTATCTTTATCCTCATGCTGAATATGACTGTGGGTTTTTTCTTTTTTTTTAAGGGTTTAGAGTCTTTGTTATTTCTGTACTCTCCTTCTTTGGAAGTTTGCTGAGTACTAATATTCCCTAAGTGAATTGGCACTCCTTCATGCTAAATATATCTTTTCAAACTGCTTTCTTTTCCTTTTTCTCCGACTGTTAACAATGTCCAGCATTTTCTTACTCTTCTTCCCTGCTTCCTTGCAGATTCCTGTATTAGATTTCCTTGGATTTTATAATAGGACTAGGAAACAGAAACGTAATATTTGTCAGTTGAGAAGCATAAAAATCTCCTAGGCCTGGACTATATTTTGTGATCAAAACTAATTCACTAATTCTTTCAAAAAAAAACCCCACAACCCAAACTTGGGTTCCAACCAGAAGTCCATGTCTCTCCTATCACATACCAACCAGTATATCAGAAGGGAAGTCAGGCCATGTGTGGTGACAAAAAAGACTCACAAAGAAAGAAAATAGGAACATGTGAGATGCATTTATAACCTTTTACTAGGCTTTGACTTGTGAAGTTTCATTGTTTTTAAGGTTCACTGCCTTGAGCCTCCATCGAAACTTCTGTTTCGATAGCATTTTATACCTTCTAAGCATCATTGTGCTCAATAAAAATAACTTTCCATTTGCAAACAAGTAATTAAGTGTGTAAGCATGCATGCTTTCCTGAAGGGAGAGAAGAAAACAAAACAAGGGAGGAAATTGGAAAAGTTACAATGACCTACTTACTGCTTTCATCAATTGAAATAGCCAGTTACTGCTCCCTCGTCATGGCTAAAGAACTTTAGGGATAGTGGCTGCTTTTGTCGCCTGTAGAATACAATGCATTACAATACAATAATACAATACAACACACCAGGTTGAAAGAGACCTTCAAGATCATCGCGTCCAACCCATCAACCAATCCAACCCACCCAACAACTAGACCATACAGCCAAGCACCCCATCAAGTCTCCTCCTGAACACCTCCAATGAAGGTGACTCCACCACCTCCACGGACAGCTGATTCCAATGGGCAATCACTCTCTCAGTACAGAACTTATTCCTAACATCCAGTCTAAACCTGCCCTGGAGCAGCCTGAGACTGTGTCCTCTTGTTCTGGTGGTGGCTGCCTGGGAGAACAGACCAACCTCTGCCTGGCTACAACCTCCCTTCAGGTAGTTGTAGAGAGCAAGAAGGTCAACCCCGAGTCTCCTCTTCTTCAGGCTAAGCAACCCCAGCTCCCTCAGCCTTTCCTCATAGGGCTTGTGTTCCAAACCCCTCACCAACTTCGTTGCCCTTCTCTGGACACGTCCCAGCAAGACAACATCCTTCGTAAACTGAGGGGCCCAGAAATGGACACAGGACTCAAGGTGTGGCCTAACCAGTGCAGTGTCCAGGGGCAGAATGACTTCCCTGCTCCTGCTGGCCACACTCTTCCTGATGCAGGCCAGGATGCCATTGGCCTTCTTGGCTGCCTGGGCACACAGCAGGCTCATGTTCAGCCTCCCATCAACCAGTACCCCCAGGTCCCTCTCTGCCTGGCCGCTCTCCAGCCATTCTGACCCCAGCCTGTAGCGCTGCATGGGATTGTTGTGACCAGTGTGCAGAACCCGGCACTTGGATGTGTTCAATCCCATGCCCCTGGATTCTGCCCATCTGTCCAGCCTGTCGAGGTCCCTCTGCAAAGCCTCTCTATCCTCCAGCAGATCAACTCCTACCTCCAGCTTGGTGTCATCTGCAAATTTACTGGTGAAGGACTCAATGCCCTCACCCAGATTATCAATAAAGATGTTGAAGAGCATGGGGCCGAGCACTGATCCTTGGGGCACACCACTAGTGACAGGCCGCCAGCTGGATGTGGCACCATTCACCACCACTCTCTGGGCTCGGCCCTCCAGCCAGTTCCTAACCCAATGCAGTGTGCTCCTGTCAAAGCCATGGACTGACAGCTTGGCCAGGAGTTTGCTGTGGGGGACGGTGTCAAAGGCCTTGCAGAAGTCCAGGTAGACTATATCCACAGGCCTCCCCACATCCACCAGACGGGTCACCTGATCATAGAAGGAGATCAGGTTGGTCAGGCAGGACCTGCCCTTCCTAAATCCATGCTGGCTGGGCCTGAGCCCTTGGCCATCCTGGAAGTGCTGTGTGATCGCACACAAGATGACGTGCTCCATAATCTTGCCTGGCACTGAGGTCAGGCTGACAGGCCTGGAATTCCCTGGCATGTCCAACCGGCCCTTCTTGTGGATGGGCACCACGTTGGCCAGCTTCCAGTCTTCTGGGACCTCTCCAGTGAGCCAGGACTGTTGAAAAATGATGGAGAGTGGCTTGGACAGCTCATCTGCTCATCTGCTGATGATACTCATCTGAAATTGTCAGATGCAATGGTTCTGTGCTTTACCCTGCCGAGCAGCAAAACCATCAGATTTGGGTCACTCACCCTCCTTGTGCTGTCATAGCCACTCATATTTACCCTGACAGCCTCAAAATCTGCCCCTTTTCTACAGAAATGTCTGGCTTTTCAGTGTTAAGGAAGCCAAGATGCTCTCAGATTAGTGCCCTAAAATCCAATAAAAATAGCAAGTACAAAACGTTCACATTGTCAGGCTAGTGAGAAGTCACACCCTTTCAGTTCCCCTGCTCTGGCTCTTTGATCTGGCTGAGCGTTCTCCCATTCTGGGCTTCCTTCTCTCACCATTTCTCTGGGTCCATCTCTTCAACCCCTCAGCCAACATGTGTCACCTTTTAGGGAGGTTGTAGCCAGGCAGAGATTGGCCTCTACTCCCAGGCAGCCAGTACCAGAACAAGAGGACACAGTCTCAGGCTGTGCCAGGGCAGGTTTAGGCTGGATGTTAGGAAGAAGTTCTATACAGAGAGGGTGGTTGCCCATTGGAATCAGCTGTCCGTGGAGGTGGTGGAGTCACCATCATTGGAGGTGCTCAGGAGGAGACTTGATGGGGTGCTTGGCTGCATGGTTTAGTTGTTGGGTGGGTTGGATTGGTTGATGGGTTGGATGCAATGATCCTGAAGGTCTCTTCCAGCCTGGTGTATTGTATTGTATTGTATTTGTATTGTATTGTATTGTATTGTATTGTATTGTATAAGTTCTATGAAAGAAGCATGAGGATGCTACAGTTTCATTTTCTGCCTTGTCATTGCCCTTAATCATAGAATCATAGAATCATAGAATCATAGAATCATAGAATCATAGAATCATAGAATCATAGAATCATAGAATCATAGAATCAGTCAGGGTTGGAAGGGACCACAAGGATCACCTAGTTCCAACCCCTGCCATGGGCAGGGACACCCTACACTAGATCAGGCTGGCCAGAGCCTCGTCCAGCCTGGTCTTAAACACCTCCAGGGACTGGGCCTCAACCACCTCCCTGGATAACCAATTCCAGGGCTTCACCACTCTCATGGGGAAGAACTTCTTCCTCACATCCAGCCTGAATCTCCCCATTTCCATCTTCATTCCGTTCCCCCTAGTCCTATCACTACCTGAGAGCCTGAGAAGTCCCTCCCCAGCCTTCCTGTAGGCTCCCTTCAGATACTGGAAGGCCACAATGAGGTCACCTCGGAGCCTTCTTTTATCCAGACTGAACAGCCCCAACTCCCTCAGTCTGTCCTCATAGGAGAGGTGCTCCAGCCCTCTGATCATCCTCGTGGCCCTTCTCTGGACACGCTCCAGCACGTCCACATCCCTCCTGTAATTGGGGCTCCAGAACTGGATGCAGTACTCCAGGTGGGGTCTCACCAGAGCTGAGTAGAGGGGGAGAAGCACCTCCCTTGACCTGCTGGTCACACTTCTCCTGATGCAGCCCAGGATCTGATTGGCTTTCCGGGCTGCAAGCGCACATTGAGAGCTCCTGTTGAGCTTCTCGTCCACCAGCACCCCCAAGTCTCTCTCCTCAGGGCTGCTCTCCAGCCAGTCCCTGCCCAGCCTGGATTTGTGCCTGGGATTGCCTCGACCCAGATGCAGGACCCTGCCCTTGGTCTTGTTGAAGCTCATGAGGTTGGCTTGTGCCCACCTCTCCAGCCCGTCCAGGTCCCTCTGGATGGCATCCCTTCCCTCCAGCGTGTCCGCTGCACCACACAGCTTGGTGTCATCAGCAAACTTGCTGAGGGTGCACTCGATGCCACTGTCCATGTCACCCACAAAGATGTTGAACAAAACAGGTCCCAGGACTGATCCCGGAGGGACTCTGCTTGTCCCTGGCCTCCACTGGGACATGGACCCGTTGACAGCCACTCTTTGGGTGCGGCCATCAAGCCAGTTCTTTATCCATCTAGTGGTCCACCCATCAAACCCATGTGTCGCCAGCTTGGAGACCAGGAGGTGGTACAGGACAGTGTCGAAGGCTTTGCTCAAGTCCAGGTAAATGACATCAGTTGCTCGCCCCTCATCTATTAATGCTGTCACCTGATCATAGAAGGCCACCAGGTTTGTCAGGCAGGATTTGCCCTTGGCAATGGCATGCTGACTATTCCAAATCACCTCTTCACTATTCTTCTGAGTCAGTAGTGCCTCCAGGAGGATCTGCTCCATGATCTTTCCAGGCACAGAGGTGAGACTGACTGGCCTGTAGTTCCCCAGTTCCTCCTTCTTGCCCTTTTTGAAAATGGGAGTAATGTTTCCCCTTTTCCAGTCTGTGGGGACTTCCCCAGTCTGCCTTGACTTTTGGAATATAATAGAGAGGGGCTTGGCAACCTCATCTGCCAGTTCTCTCAGCACCCGTGGGTGTATCCCGTCGGGTCCCATGGACTTGAACACTTTCAGGTTCTTCAGGTGATCACCAACCTGAGCTTCACTTATGATGGGCAGTTCTTCCTCCCCGTCCCTGGCATCGTCTGCCATGACACCACGAGTGTGGCTGGACGCCCTTGCAGTGAAGACTGAGGTAAAGAAGTGATTGAGTACCTCAGCCTTTTCCACATCACTTGCAACTAATTCACCGCTTTCCTTTCTGAGGGGGCCCACACCTTCCCTAGTCTTCTTTTTGCCATTAACATACCTATAGAAATTCTTAGTGTTCCCTTTAACCTTCCTGGCTAGATTCAGTTCAAACTCTGCTTTGGCTTTCCTAACCAGGCCTCTTGCTGCTCGGGCAGCTTCCTTGTCTCCCCCTGTTCTATCTGTCCTTCCTTCCACTTCCTGTAGAGTTTCTTTTTAAGTGATAGTGTGTCCAGCAGCTCCTTGTTCATCCAGGCAGGCCTCCTAGCATTCCTTCCTGCTTTTCTCCGTGTAGGTATACATAGCTCCTGGACACAGAGGAGGTGGTCCTTGAATACTGACCACCTGTCCTGGGTCCCTCTTCCCTTCAGGGCTTCATCCCACAACACTTTGGCTAGCAGATCCCTGCAGCGATCGAAGTCTGCACGCCTAAAGTCTAGGGTCGTAAGCTTAGAATATGTCCTCCTGATTGCCCTGAGGAGATTAAATTCAACTGCTTCATGGTCACTGCAGCCAAGGCCGTCTCTGAGCCTCACATTGGTTACCAGCCCTTCCCTGTTGGTGAGAGCAAGGTCCAGCATAGCACCTTTTCTTGTTGGTTCCTCTACCATTTGGAGGAGGAGGTTGTCTTCTATGCAGTCCAGGAACATCCTGGATTGCTGATGCCTTGCTGTGTTGTCCCTCCAGCAGATGTCAGGGTGGTTGAAATCGGCCATGAGGACCAGGGCTTGTGACCTGGAAGCTGCTTCTATTTGCCTGTGCAAATCCTCATCTGCTTGGTTCTGCTGGTCAGGTGGCCTGTAATTGATTCTCTATTTGAAAATTAGAGAATTACTCCACAGTCGCCTATAGGTTGCAGCACTGCAAAAATAATCCTTGTCTGCACAGCTCTCTGGAATGACCCTCACCTCCTCTCCCTCACAAGCCTTCTCCTCCAAAACATTTCTACAACTTCCATGCCCTCAGTTCCATATGATGCTATTTAAATTAAAGCTATTGAGGATTTGGCATTTAAATAATATTACTGCATTCACCACACCCATGTACACTGAATATGCTTACTCTGCCATCTGCTTCTGCTTGTACACATACTCATGCTTCTGCCCTTGGGAAAACGAGAGGGCAAATACCTGACAGATGCTTAGTCACATTGCTTAACATTTCTGGAAAACATTCAGGTGCTAAGCTTAGAAACAGAAGAATTAAGATAAATTCCCAATAAATCTATCAGAATTATCAACCTGGAAGAATTCTTGCAAAGATTAGATGCAGAACAGAAACACTGAATCTTTCCCATTTTTCACATGGATCAGTTACAGCAGCAGCACTGACAGTCACGCTAGGTTTTATTCAAATCCAGAGTTACTGCATAATGAGATCTAAGACATAGAATAGAATAGAATAGAATAGAATAGAATAGAATAGAATAGAATAGAATAGAATAGAATAGAATAGAATAGAATAGAATAGAATAGAATTACCAAGGTTGGAAGAGACCTTGAAGATCATCGAGTCCAACCTGTAACCACAACCTCACAACTAGACCATGGCACCAAGTGCCACATCCAGTCCCCTCCTGAACGCCTCCAGGGATGGAGACTCAACCACCTCCCGGGCAGCCCATTCCAATGACGAATCACTCTCTCGGTGAAGAACTTTCTCCTCACCTCCAGCCTAAACTTCCCCTGGTGCAGCTTGAGACTGTGTCCCCTTGTTCTGGTGCTGGTTGCTAGGGAGAAGAGGCCAACCCCTTCCTGGCGACAACCACCCTTCAGGTAGTTGTAGAGAGCAATGAGGTCGCCCCTGAGCCTCCTCTTCTCCAGGCTAAACAGCCCCAGCTCCCTCAGCCTCTCCTCATAGGGCTTGTGCTCAAGGCCTCTCACCAGCCTTGTTGCCCTTCTCTGGACACGTTCAAGTGTCTCAATGTCCTTCCTAAACTGAGGGGCCCAGAACTGGACACAGTACTCAAGGTGCGGCCTAACCAAAGCAGAGTACAGGGGCACAATGACCTCCCTGCTCCTGCTGGCCATACTATTCCTAATGCAGGCCAGGATGCGGTTGGCCCTCTTGGCTGCCTGGGCACACTGCTGGCTCATGTTCAGCTTCCCATCAACCAGCACCCCCAGGTCCCTCTCAGCCTGGCCACTCTCCAGCCACTCTGACCCCAGCCTGTAGCGCTGCCTGGGGTTGTTGTGGCCAATGTGCAGAACCCGGCACTTGGATGTGTTCAATCTCCTGCCATTGGACTCTGCCCATCTGTCCAGCCTGTCGAGGTCTCTCTGCAAAGCCTCTCTGCCCTCCAGCAGATCAACTGCTGCCCCCAGCTTGGTGTCATCTGCAAATTTACTGATGATGGACTCAATGCCCTCATCCAGATCATCAATAAAGATGTTGAAAAGCATGGGGCCCAGCACTGATCCCTGGGGCACACCACTAGTGACAGGCCGCCAGCTGGATGTGGTGCCATTCACCATTACTCTCTGGGCTCGGCCCTCCAGCCAGTTCCTAACCCAACGCAGTGTGCTCCTGTCCAAGCCATGGGCTGCCAGCTTGGCCAGGAGTTTGCTGTGGGGGCGGTGTCAAAGGCCTTACTGAGGTCCAGGTAGACCACATCCACAGGCCTCCCCACGTCCACCAGGCGGGTCACCTGATCATAGAAGGAGATCAGGTTGGTCAGGCAGGACCTGCCCCTCCTAAATCCATGCTGGCTAGGCCTGAGCCCCTGGCCATCCTGTAAGTGCTGTGTGATCGCACTCGAGATGACCCGCTCCATAATCTTGCCTGGCACTGAGGTCAGGCTGACAGGCCTATAATTCCCCGGCTCTTCCAACTGGCCCTTCTTATGGATGGGCACCACGTTGGCCAGCTTCCAGTCTTCTGGGACCTCTCCAGTGAGCCAGGACTGCTGAAAAATGATGGAGAGCGGCCTGGACAGCTCATCCACCAGCTCCCTCAGCACCCTAGGATGGATCCCATCCGGTCCCATGGACTTGTGGGGGTCCAAGCGGCTGAGAAGATCTCTAACTGTCCCATCCTGGAACAGGGGAAAACTATGCTGCTCCCTGGCTCCTTCTGCCAGCTCTGCAGGCCAGCTGTCTGGAAGCCGTTCTGTCCTGCTAGTAAAAATTGAGGTAAAGAAGGTGTTAAGCACCTCTGCCTTTTCCTCATCCTTTGTTACAATATTCCCCTCCATGCCCACCAAGGAGTGGAGCTTGTCCTTGCCCTTCCTCTTGCTATTAATATATTTATAGAAGGACTTTTTGTTGTCCTTCACAGCAGAGGCCAGTCTGAGCTCCAAATGTGCTTTTGCCTCCTAATTTTCTTCCTACAAGACCTAGCAACATCCCTAAACATTCCATGGGTTGCCTCCCCTTTTTTCCAAAGATAATACACTCTTTTTCCCTTAGTTCCTTTAGAAGTTTATTACCCAACCAGGCTGGCCATCTGCCCCGGCGGCTCATCTTCCGGCACACCGGCACAGCCTGTTCCTGCGCCTTCAAGAGTTCTTTCTTGAAGTAGGTCCAGCTCTCCTGAACCCCTTTGTTTTTAAGGGCTGTTTCCCAAGGAACCTTCTGAGTTAGCTCCTTGAGTAGCCTGAAGTCTGCCCTCCGGAAGTCCAGAGTGGAGGTCTTCTTGCTCCCCCTCTTGGCTTGGCTGAATACTGAAAACTCAATTATCTCATGGTCACTGGTGCCTAAACACCCTCCGACCACCACATCACCCACCAGCCCTTCCCTGTTGGTGAAGAGGAGGTCAAGCATAGCCTTACCCCTGGTAGGCTCGCGCAGCACCTGGGATAAGAAGCTGTCCTCCATGCACTCTAAGAACCTCCTAGACTGCCTCCTCTCTGCTATGTTGTGATCCCAGCAGATATCAGGCAGGTTGAAGTCTCCCACGAGAACAAGGTTAGGCGATCTTGAGACAGCCTTAAGCTGCCTATAGAATGCTTCATCAAGATCATCCTCCTGGTTGGGTGGTGTATAACAGACTCCAACCAGCATGTCTGCCCTGCTGGTCTTCCCTCTAATTCTTACCCACACGCACTCAACCCGATCATCCCTGATCTCTAGCTCAATGGCATCAAGAGCCTCCCTGATGTACAGGGCCACCCCTCCACCCCTTCTTCCCTGCCTGTCTCTCCTGAATAGCCTGTAGCCGTCAATTGCAGCGCTCCAGTCATGTGAGTCATCCCACCACGTCTCCGTGATGGCAACTACATCATATCTTTCGTGCTGCAACAAGGCTTCCAGCTCCTCATGTTTGTTGCCCATACTTCGTGCATTAGTGTACATGCACTTCAGCTGGGATGCTGGTTTTGCCCCTGACTCCAGCTTACCACCCTCAGACTCCTGTCTGGGGGGACTGGTTTCAGCCCCTTCCCCCTTCGAAGCTAGTTTAAAGCCCTGTCAATGAGACTTGCTAATTCCCTTCCCAGAATCTTTTTACCTTTGGGGGACAGGCCATTCTCATGTACTGTGACCTTTCCCCTCCTCTGGGACAGATGTACTCCATCTGTTACCAGCTGACCTGGTGTAGTAGAAAGTTTTTCAAGATCAAAAAACCCAAAATTCTTCTGACTGCACCAACCTCTAAGCCACTTGTTGACTACAGCTGCTGACCTGTTCCTTCTCATATTCCCTCCTGCAACTAAGGGTATAGACAAAAAAATTATTTGTGCACCTGAGTCCTCCACTAGATCCCCCAGGACCTTGAGGTCATTCTTGATAGCCCTGGGAGTTCTAGTTGCAACATCGTCATTCCCTAACTGCATAATTATTAATGGAAAGTAGTCAGAGGGCTGCACCAGACTAGGCAGCCTTCTGGTAACATCAGCAATTTGAGCTCCTGGGAGACAACAAAGTTCCCTGTGAGCAGGGTCTGGCCAACATATGGGGCCCTCTGTTCCCCTCAGTAGGGAATCACCAATAACAATCACCCTCCTCTTTTTTTTTAAGGGAGCAAGTCTTGATGCCAGGGGAAGGCTGTTTAACCCCAGGCTGACTCACCCCAAGCTGACTCACCCCAGGCTTACCCACCCTGCGATGACTCACCCCAGGCTGCCTGACCCCAGGCTGACCCACCCCAGGCCGACCCATTCCAGGCTGGCTCTCCCTAGGCCGACCCTCCCTAGGCCGACCCACCCTAGGCTGACTCACCCCAGGCTGACTCACCCCGGGCCGACCCACCCCAGGCTGACTCACCCCGGACCGACCCACCCCAGGCTGACTCACCCCAGGCCGACCCACCCTAGGCTGACTCACCCCGGGCCGACCCCCCTAGGCTGACTCACCCCGGGCCGACCTACCCTAGGCTGACTCACCCTAGGCTGACTCACCCCGGGCCGACCCACCCCAGGCTGACTCACCCCGAGCCGACCCACCCCAGGCTGACTCACCCCGGGCCGACCCACCCCAGGCTGACTCACCCCGGGCCGACCCACCCCAGGCTGACCCACCCCGGGCCGACCCACCCTAGGCTGACTCACCCCGGGCCAACTCACCCTGGGCTGACTCACCCCGGGCCGACTCACCCTGGGCTGTTTTGCCTCTTGGAAAACCCCAGATGGTGTGTCCTCCAGCATCAGAATCACCTCCCCTCGACCTCCAGTGCCCCATACCTGTTGTCCAAGGGCAGTGGGGGAGGTGAAGGGAGACAGGGAGGTTTTAATTTGTGTCTTTTGAGAGGAACCTTCGTCCATTCCCCTCTGCTTTTTGGATAATCAGCCTCTGCTGGGGAGCCTGCAGAGCCTGGTTACTCAAGTTGGTCTCTCTTCTACAATCCCTGACACCTCTAAGTCTAGTCACCTCATCTTTCAATCTGGCCACCAGGTTAAGCAGATAGTCAATCTGCTCGCATCTGATGCAGGAATTGTCCCCACTACCCTGCATCTCAACTGCCAGGCTCCAGCACTCTCTGCAGCCATAAGCCTGGACACCCACCTCTTGCTTGAGACACTTGCCTACCTGCTTGTATTCCCCCTCAGTCTGAGTCGAGAGTGATGTTCTGAAGGAGCGGTTGCGGCGCGTCACCACCATGGTGCCCTGCCCGCGGGACCCACTGGACAAAAATTTAGAAAAAGTGCGGCGGCGCGTGCCGAGCGAGAGCAGGCGGCAAGATCCCCGCGGGAACAGGGGCTGCGCGAGCCGCCGCTGGGTTTTAAACCAGCCGCCGGCAGTGACGCGGGGAGCCCGAGTGATCCCGAGCAGCAAGCACGTGGAGAAACGGTCGTGCCGAGTCTAGCCGAGTGCCGAGAGCCCTGGGTGCCCTGCCGATCCCCGTAGGTTGAAAGGGAAGCAGCTAGTGTTCCCGAGGGTGCCGGTCGCGGTGAGCTCCCGAGCAAGATCCCCGCTGGAACAGGGGCTGCGCAAGCCGCCTACTGCATTTATGCATCCATTCCCGTCTCTTTGGTGTCTGAGCACCTTCTAGTATAACTCTAAGTGATATAATTAACATCTGTCAAGTGTGGCTCATTCTCTCCACAGGAGGGAAAGGTTGCCTGTGGATTATCTTTTTGTCAAGCATGCCCAGTGCTATGTGTCTGTAATAGCCAAGGTATTAATAAAAGAGGGAAACCAGGACTTTACGCTTGGCACAAAGAGGAGAAAGGTGAGTGGTACATTTTTTGGCAGTTTGCAAATCTCTACCTCTCCTGGTTGTCAGTCTGCTACTGACAGAACACAACTCCTCCCCTTAATTTTCTACTAGTCTATTGTTTGCAGAGATATCTTATGACCTTCAGATGACTTTTGTATCTAAAACAGAACTTTGTATCTAAAACAGAACTTTCACAAGTAAAGCCTCATGTGCTCAAAATGGAGGACAGAGGTTCCAGGACACATAATATTACTCTTCAGATCCTTGCTTCTCCAGCAGGCTTGGTAGAAGCAAGAATGCTCCTTTTCAAACTCAGACAATCTCCCCATGCCTTCCTGCATATGAACTCTTTGTAAATATTCACTTAAGATATGAATATTAGAACTATAGAATAGAACCATAGAATCATAGAATCAATTAGGTTGGAAAAGGCCTCAAAGATCTGTCACCCAAGACCTCATGAGTACCAAACCATGGCACCCTAACCAATCCCCTCATCCAATCCCCTCTTGAACGCCTCCAGGGACGGTGATTCCAACACCTCCCTGAACAGCCCATTCCAATGGCTAACAGCTCTCTCTGTGAAGACCTTTCTCCTCACCTCCAGCCTAAACCTCTCCTGGCACAGCTTGAGACTGTGTCCTCTTGTTCTGGTGCTAATTGCCTGGGAGAAGAGACCAACCCCCTCCTGGCTACAACCTCCCCTCATGTAGTTGTAGAGAGCAATAAGGTCTCCCCTGAGCCTCCTCTTCTCCAGGCTAAACAATCCCAGATCCCTCAGCCTCTCCTCACAGGGCTGTGCTCAAGTCCTCTCACCAGCCTTGTTGCCCTTCTCTGGACACGTTCAAGTGTCTTGATGTCCTTCTTGAACTGAGGGGCTCAGAACTGGACACAGGACTCAAGGTGTGGCCTAACCAGTGCTGAGGACAGGGGCAGAATGACTTCCCTGCTCCTGCTGGCCACACTATTTCTGATGCAGGCCAGGATGCCATTGGCCAACTTGGCCACCTAGTCACACTGCTGGCTCAGATTCAGCCATCTGTCAATCAGTACCTCTAGGTCCCTTTTTGTTTGGCTGCTCTCAAAAATGGTCTGAGTTGGAAGAGACCTCC
The DNA here is from genome assembly GCA_033816785.1 of Picus viridis. Taxonomy (NCBI): domain Eukaryota; kingdom Metazoa; phylum Chordata; class Aves; order Piciformes; family Picidae; genus Picus; species Picus viridis. Next base: position 24,958 of record JAWKAJ010000088.1, on the reverse strand, counting down.
AAAGCTCACCTAGTTCAAACACTTCTGCAGTCAGCAGGGACATCCTCAACTAGATCAGATTGCCCAGAGCATTGCCAAGCCTCACCTTGACTACCTCGAGGGATGGGGCCCCAACCACCTCCATGGGCAACCTGTTCCAATGTTCCACTACCTTCATGGTAAAGAACTTTTACCTAACATCCAATCTAAATCTGCTCTTCTCTAATTTGAAGACATTGCCCCTTGTCCTGTCACTACAGGCCTTTGTAAACAATCTTTCTCTATCCTTCTTGTAGCCCCCTTCAGGTACTGGAAGGCTTCTATCAGGTCTCCTGGAGCCTCCTCTTCTCCAGGTTGAACAATCCCAGCTTCCTCAGCCTGTCTGCATAACAGAGATGCTCCAACCCCTTGATAATTTTTGTAGTCTTCCTTTGGATCTGCTCCATCAGGTCCATGATCTTCCTGTATTGAGGGCTCCAAAGAAGTACACAATACTTAAGTGAGGTCTCACCAGAGCAGAGTATAGTGGCAGAATCACCTCACTCAATCTGCTGGGAACACATCTTTTGATGCAGCCCAGGATGTTATTTGCCTTCTGGGCTGCAAGCACACACCACCTGCTCATGCCCAGCTTCTCATCCATCAGTACCCCCAAGACCTTTTCCTCAGGGCTGTTTTCTATCACCTCATCCCCCAGTCTGTATTGATAGTGAGGATTGTTCCTGGCCCAGGTGCAGAACCCTGCATTTACTCTTGTTGAACCTCATCAGATTCACCTGGGCCCACCTCTCCTGCTTGTCCAAGTCCCCCTCATTGCCATCTTGTCCCTGTGGCATATCAACAACTCCTCCACTCAGCTTGGTGTCATCTGTAACTTCACTGATTTTGCACTTGATCCTGGTGTCTATATCAATGATAAAACTATTTAACAGTACAGGTCCCAGTATGGACCCTTGAGGGACACCGTTCGTCACTGCTCTTCATCTGGACTTTAAGCCATTGAGCAGCACCCTCTGGATGTGACCATCCAGCCAATCCCTTATCCACTGAACCCTCCACCCATCAGATCCATATATCTTCAACTTGGCAAATAGGATGTTGTGGGGCTCTGTCAAAGGTCTTACAGTATCCAGATAGATCATATCGATAGGTTGTCCCTTTTCCTCTGAATAGTCACTTTATCATAGAAAGCCTCTGAGCTGGTCAGGCAGGATTTGCCACTATTAAAGCCATAATGGCTGTCTGGAATCACTTTCCCCTCCTCCATGTGCCTTAGCATGGCACCTAGGAAGATCTTCCCAGGCATGGATGTAAGGCTGACAGGTTGGTAGTTCCTGGGGTCTTTCTTTCTGCCCTTTTTCCATCAGCATGGTGGAATTTGTTTATTCTAGAGGAGGGAAAAGTGAAGAAAGACAAGAGTGTCTTCAAACATTTAAAGAATGGCTGCATTAAAGGAAATTAATAAAATGTTCTGTAGTGGATGATGCTTACGGCCAGGATGGTGCCCCAAATATTTCTAGGACATACTTTTCTGTGTGTTAACCCTCCTTTGTTCCCCCTCCTTTCTGAAGGCAGCAAGGGGGATCCTAGTGCCACTGAGTCCAGGTAAACTGCCTGCCTGGGTGTGGTCTCACCCCTGTGGTACACAAGGGCCAGGCTATATGTTTGTTTCCCCATTTATAGCATAAGCTTACACCATATTTGGTAGATGCCAGTTCATTGGTTAAGCTTTCTGTTAGCAACAGATGCTCATTGGACCAGTAATCACTGGGGCAAATGGTAAATAGGGGTTGTTTGGTGATGAGCCGCCCCCACATTTGTGTTTGAGCCTGTATCTGTGTGCGCACCAGTGCTGTTGTGGTTCACCTTGCCCGGGACTAAAGCCAGCGCTCCAAGAGGCTTTGTGGTACTTTGCCACCATCACCCAACTGCGTGCAGTGCTGTGGACAGTACCCCGTGGGATCAACCACTGCATGATCCATCGCCGCAGGAGAAAACCTGGTAACCCGTGTGAACCAGCGTTGCTGAAGTGCCACAGTGCCCTCCCCCGCCCCCGAGCGGGGAACCTCTGTATCCTGGGAGAAGCAGCAGCCATGCGGTGCAGCCACGCGGTCGGAGCCATTTCCGGTGTCCTTATTACGGCATATCCGTGCCACGTTGTGAGGACTATAAATGTTATTAAGGGAAGACTTCACAAAGCTCTCAGCTTGTGAGTAAGCCAAGCCTTTCTTCATAGAATTTCACTTGGAGTAGTGTGCAAATCGCTCCGGGTGGAGGATCGCTGGTCACTGACCAAGCCCCTCCCCCACCGCTTTCCGAATCAGTTTCAGTTCTAAGTTCTGTGAATCATTTGGTTTAAGTGTCTATACCTAAACATTCTGTAAAGATAGTTCCACTAACTGAATATCTATACATGTGAAGGGGGACTGTACATACCCCGTTGTAGAGTTTGTATATATATATATATATATATATATATATATATATATATAAAAATAAACCTAACATATATTTTTCATTGATATCTCTGCCGCTCATTTCTGAGGGCATATTCATAACAGTTATTAATGTCCAATGGGGTTAGGGAAAGCAGCAATAGGCTTAAATTACAGTAAAGGAGGTGTAGGTTAGGCATTAGGAAGGAATTCCTAACAGTAAGGATTGTTAAGGTATGTTGCACAGAGAGGCTGTAGATCCCCTGTTATTTGACATTAAAAAAAGTCACTTGCATGAATCTGTCAAAAAGTGTCTAGGTACAGTTGTGGTAGGCAAAAGGTTACCAAAAAACCCCAACAAACAAACTAATAACATCTTTGAGTGTAAACAATAAGACATTTAATTACCAAAGACAATGGTAAAGCCTTTGTACTGTTCCTTACAGACTTCTATGTTTTAGTGTCAATATTGTGCATTCAATATGCATTACAAAAATACAAACTCTATAGTATTTTTCTACTCCTTAAATTACAAAACAACTAAACAAAAATCTCAAAAAAAACCCAAAACCAAACAGAATGAACACACCAAAAATTCCTCCATAACAGCAACAACATGACAACCACCACCCCAACAAACAACACCAGAAAACAAACCAAACCAAAGCCACAACAATCTGGTGCTTGCCTTAAAAAATAAGCTGGAATACAGGTAGACCACCCCATAAAGTGGTATACTATAAAATAGACAAAATAGGAAGGAAAAAAAAAAAAAGCTAGGAGTTATATAAAGGAAACAGCTTACGGCATGGAATAACTTCCAAAGCTCATGATTGCCCATCCATTATATCTAGATGCTCCCTCTCTTTTTATGTTATACCTGCTCTTAGATATAAATTCCCAAAATATTTTGGAATAGTTCAGAAAAAGTTTCATCTGTCCATGGAGAAAATTTTTATTTTCCTTGGAACAGAAAGAGTCCAGCAGTTTGCTGGGACTGTATATGAGTTACAGTGCCTCCTTGATTACTCAGGTTCTCATCAATTGCCATTAACAAAATTATGAGAGAGCAAAAAATAGCCACAATCATAGAATCATAAAATGGTCCAGGCTGGAAAAGACCTCCCAAGGTCATCTAGTTCAACCTCACTGCAGTCAGCAGGGACATACATGACTAGATCAGGTTGGCCAGCGACTCATTGAGCCTCACTTTGAATATCTCCAGGGAAGGAACCTCAACCACCTCCCTGGGCAACCTGTTCCAGGGATCCATGACCCTCATAGTGAAGAACTTCTTCCTGATATCCAGTCTGAATCTGCCCTTCTCTAATTTGAAGCCCTTGTCCCTTGTCCTGTCACTGCAGGCCCTTGTAAACAATCTCTCCCCATCCTTCCTGTAGGCCTCCTTCAGGTACTGGAAGGCTGTTTTCAGGTCTTCCCAGACCCTCCTCTTCTCCAGGATGAATAACCAACCCTCTGATCATTTTCATAGCCCTCCTCTGGACCCTCTCCATCTAGAAGTTTTGTTGGATTTGTTATGATATTCAGCTAAGCGTCTCTCCCCACATGTATGTTTCTCAATTTTTCTGTTGTACATTAAATCTTATCAACTTTCAGTATGTTTCTCACAGGCTTGATATCAAGAAATGTATGGAACATGTTCCTTGAAAATAACAACTCTTTAAAAGTGACCATTAGCAAACAGAGTGAGGAAACCAGTCTCTCTGAAGAGGAGAGTGGGACACATATTAGGGTTAATTGAGAAATTGAGAGATCAGCTGAAGTGCAGGTACACGAACGCATGCAGTATGGGCAACAAGCAAGAACTGGAAGTCCTGGTCCACCAGGGTGACTATGATATAGTTGCCATTTCAGAAACATGGTGGGATAATACACATAATTGGAGTACTATACTGGGGGAGTTACAGGCTCTTTAGGAGAGCCAGCCGAGGGAGAAGAGGAGGAGGGGTGGCTCTGTATATTAGGAAGTCACTCTTTGCCACAGAGCTTGAGGTGGAGGATGAAAGGATTGAGAGCCTGTGGGTTAAAATCAGAGGGTTAAAATCAGACATCCTAGTTAGAGTCTGTTATAGACCACCCAACCAGGATGAGGAGGCAGATGAATTATTCTATAAGCAATTGGAGGCTGTCTCAAGATCATCAGATCTTATCCTTGTGGGTGACTTCAACCTGCCAGATATCTGCTGGGAACTTAATTCCGCAGAGAGAAGGCAGTCCAGAAGATTCCTAGTGCACATGGAGGACAGCTTCCTGATGCAGCTGTTAAGAGAGCCTACCAGGGATCAGGCCCTGCTTGACCTGCTGTTCTCAAATAGAGAAGGGCTGGTGGGAGATGTGACAGTGGAAGGCTGCCTAGGGTGCAGCGACCACGAGATAGTGAAGTTTTCAATATGCAGGGAGATAGGGAGGAGCACCAACAGAACCCTCACCTTAGACTGCCGGAGGGCAAACTTCAGCCTGTTTAAGAAACTAGTTTGGAAAGTTCCCTGGGTATCAGCCCTCAAGAACCGAGGGGTCCAGGATGGTTGGACCTACTTCAAACAGGAGCTCTTGAAGGCACAGGACCTGGCATTTCCCATGTGCTGAAAGATGAGCCAGCGGGGAAGGTGACCAGCCTGGATGAGCAAGCAGCTCCTGCAGGAATGAAGGAAAAAAATGAGGGGAAGGCTTCTAGAGGTATGTTTAAGGATGTTGTTAGATTATATAGGAAAAAAATTAGAGAGGCAAAGGCCCAGTTAGAACTAAAGCTGGCCACCTCTGTGAAAGATAACAAAAAACATTTTTACAAATATATCAACACTAAAAAGAGGGGCAAGAAGAACCTGCACTCCTTATTGGACCTGGAGGGGAACACTGTGACTGAAGATAAGGAAAAGGCTGAGGTCCTGAACACCTTCTTTGGCTCAATTTTTAACAGCAAGGCAGGAGGAGTTCAGGACGAGTGGCCTCCTGAGCTGGGTGATGGGGTCAGGGAGCAGTGTAATGCCCCAGAAATCCATGAGGAATAAGTTTGGGACCTTCTGAGCCACTTGGACACTCACAAGTCCATGGGACCAGATGGGATCAATCCTAGGGTCCTGAGAGAGCTGGCAGATGAGCTGGCCAAGCTGCACTCCATCATTTTCCTCCAGTCCTGGCTCACCAGAGAGGTCCCAGATGACTGGAAACTGGCCAGTGTGGTCCCCATCCACAAGAAGGGTCGGATGGAGGAACCCAGAAACTCCAGACCTGGCAGCCTGACCTCAGTGCCAGGGAAAATGATGGAGCAGATTATCCTGGCGGCAATAACTGCGCACCTGAAGGACAGCCAAGGGCTCAGGTCCAGCCAACATGGATTTAGGAAAGGCAGGTCCTGCCTGTCCAACCTGATCTCCTTCTATGATCAGGTGACCCGCCTGGTGGATATGGGGAAGTCTGTGGATGTGTTCTACCTGGACTTCAGCAAGGCCTTTGACACCGTCCCCCACAGCAAACTGCTGGCCAAGCTGTCAGCTCGTGGCTTGGACAACAACACTCTGTGCTGGGTTAGGAACTGGCTGGAGGGCCGAGCCCAGAGAGTGGTGGTGAATGGTGCCACATCCAGCTGGTGGCCAGTCACCAGTGGTGTCCCCCAAGGATCACTGCTGGGCCCCATCCTCTTTAATATCTTCCTTTATGATCTGGGTGAGGGGATTGAGTGAGTCATCAGCAAATATGCAGATGACACCAAGTTGGGAGCAGATGTTGATCTGTTAGAGGATAGAAGAGCTCTGCAGAGGGACCTCGACCGACTGGACAGAGGGGCAGAGTCTAATATGATGGCATTCAACAAATCCAACTGCTGGGTGCTGCACTTTGGCCACAACAACCCCATCCAGAGGTACAGGCTGGGGTTGGAGTGGCTGGAGAGCTGCCAAACAGAGAGGGACCTGGGGTGCTGATTGACAGCCACCTGAACATGAACCAGCAGTGTGTCCAAGTGGCCAAGAAGGCCAATGGCATCCTGGCCTGCATTAGGAATAGTGTGGCCAGCAGGAGCAGGGAAGTCGTTGTGCCCCTGTACTCTGCACTGGTTAGGCCACACCTTGAGTACTGTGTCCAGTTCTCAGCCCCTCAGTTTAAGAAGGACATCAAGACACTTGAACGTGTCCAGAGAAGAGCAATGAGGCTGGTGAGAGGCCTTGAGCACAAGCTCTATGAGGAGAGGCTGAGAGAGCTGGGATTGTTTAGCCTGGAGGAGGCTCAGGGGAGACCTTATTGCTGTCTACAACTACCTGAACGGTGGTTGTAGCCAGGAGGGGCTTGGTCTTTTCTCTCTAGCAACTAGCACCAGAACAAAAGGACACAGTCTCAAGCTGTGTCAGAGGAAGTTTAGGCTGGAGGTGAGGAGAAAGTTCTTCACTGAGAGAGCTGATCGCCATTGGTGTGTGCTGCCCAGGGAGGTGTTGGAATCACCATCCCTGGAGGTCTTCAAGAAGGGATTGGATGTGGCACTTGGTGCCATGGTTTAATCATGAGGTCTGTGGTGACAGGTTGGACTTGATCATCTTTGGGGTCTCTTCCACCGTTGGTGATTCTGTGACTCTGTGAACTTTGCTCCAGCTTATAAAATAGCTGTATTACACTGACAGTCGATGTAGAAACTACTCTTTTATCTTTGCATGCATATGTCTTCCCCTGCAAACCCTTCAGTGGCTGATCTTTTATGATTGATAACATCTAATGGCTTGAGAAGGCTTTTTGGACTTGCATACACCCTTCTGTCATTTTGTTTTGTTTTGGTCTGTTTTTTTCACAGCTGTGGAAATTACCTGTGCCAACAAGCTAGAAATGAATAAAATAAAAGTGAGTGGCTCATCTTGTAAGTCACCAATTGTCAGAGAATTAGACCTAATTCCATTCCAAGGTGGCTTAGAGGTTGGTGCAGTCAGAAGAATTTTGGGTTTTTTGATCTTGAAAAACTTTCTACTACACCAGGTCAGCTGGTAACAGATGGAGAAAATCTGTCCCAGAGGAGCGGAAAGGTCACAGTACACAAGAATGGCCTGTCCCCCAAAGGTAAAAAGATTCTGGGAAGGGAATTAGCAGGTCTCATTGACAGGGCTTTAAACTAGCTTCGAAGGGGGAAGGGGATGAAACCAGTCCCCCCAGACAGGAGTCTGAGGGTGGTAAGCTGGAATCAGGGGCAAAACCAGCAGCCCAGCTGCAGTGCATGTATACTAATGCACGAAGAATGGGCAACAAACATGAGGAGCTGGAAGCCTTGTTGCAGCAGGAAAGATATGATGTAGTTGCCATCACGGAGACGTGGTGGGATGACTCGCATGACTGAAGCACTGAAATTGATGGCTACAGGCTCTTCAGGAGAGACAGGCAGGGAAGAAGGGGTGGAGGGGTGGCCCTGTACATCAGGGAGGCTCTTGATGCCATTGAGCTAGAGATCAGGGACGACCAGGCTGAGTGCGTGTGAGTGAGAATTAGAGGGAAGACCAGGAGGGCAGACATCCTGGTTGGAGTCTGTTATACACCACCCAACCAGGAGGATGATCTTGATGAAGCATTCTATAGGCAGCTTAAGGCTGTCTCAAGATCGCCTGACCTTGTTCTCATGGGTGACTTCAACCTGCCTGATATCTGCTGGGACCTCAACACAGCAGAGAGGAGGCAATCTAAGAGGTTCTTAGAGTGCATGGAGGGCAGCTTCTTATCCCAGGTGCTGCGTGAGCCTACCAGGGGTAAGGCTATGCTTGACCTCCTCTTCACCAACAGAGAAGGGCTGGTGGGTGATGTGGTGGTCGGAGGGTGTTTAGGCACCAGTGACCACGAGATAATTGAGTTTTCGGTATGCAGCCAAGCCAAGAGGGGCAGCAAGAAGACCTCCACTCTGGACTTCAGGAGGGCAGACTTCAGGCTACTCAAGGAACTAACTCAGAAGGTTCCTTGGGAAACAGCCCTTAAAAACAAAGGGGTCCAGGAGAGCTGGGCCTGCTTCAAGAATAACTCTTGAAGGTGCAGGAACAGGCTGTGCCAGTGTGCCGGAAGATGAGCCGCCGGGGCAGATGGCCAGCCTGGATGGGTAATGAACTTCTAAAGGAACTAAGGGAAAAAAAAGAGGGTGTATCATCTTTGGAAGAAAGGGGAGGCAACCCATGGAATGTTTAGGGATGTTGCTCGGTCTTGTAGGAAGAAAATTAGGAGGCAAAAGCACATTTGGAGCTCAGACTGGCCTCTGCTGTGAAGGACAACAAAAAGTCCTTCTATAAATATATTAATAGCAAGAGGAAGGGCAAGGACAAGCTCCACTCCTTGGTGGGCATGGAGGGGAATATTGTAACAAAGGATGAGGAAAAGGCAGAGGTGCTTAACACCTTCTTTACCTCAATTTTTACTAGCAGGACAGAACGGCTTCCAGACAGCTGGCCTGCAGAGCTGGCAGAAGGAGCCAGGGAGCAGCATAGTTTTCCTCTGTTCCAGGATGGGGCAATTAGAGATCTTCTCAGCCGCTTGGACCCCACAAGGCCATGGGACCGGATGGGATCCATCCTAGGGTGCTGAGGGAGCTGGCAGATGAGCTGGCCAAGCCGCTCTCCATCATTTTTCAGCACTCCTGGCTCACTGGAGAGGTCCCAGAAGACTGGATGCTGGCCAACATGGTGCCCATCCACAAGAAGGGCCAGTTGGAAGTGCCAGGGAATTATAGGCCTGTCAGCCTGATCTCAGTGCCAGGCAAGATTATGGAACGGGTCATCTTGAGTGCAATCACACAGCACTTACAGGATGGCCAAGGGATCAGGCCTAGTCATCATGGATTTAGGAGGGGCAGGTCCTGCCTGACCAACCTGATCTCCTTCTATGATCAGGTGACCCGCCTGGTGGATGTGGGGAGGCCTGTGGATGTGGTCTACCTGGACCTGAGCAAGGCCTTTGACACTGTCCCCCACAGCAAACTCCTGGCCAAGCTGGCAGCCCATGGCTTGGACAGGAGCACACTGCATTGGGTTAGGAAGTGGCTGGGGGGCCGAGCCCAGAGAGTGGTGGTGAATGGTGCCACATCCAGCTGGCGGCCAGTCACTAGTGGTGTGCCCCAAGGATCAGTGCTGGGCCCCATGCTCTTCAACATCTTTATTGATGATCTGGATGAGGGCATTGAGTCCATCATCAGTAAATTTGCAGACGACACCAAGCTGGGGGCAGGAGTTGGTCTGCTGGAGGGCAGAGAGGCTTTGCAGAGGGACCTCGCCAGGCTGGACAGATGGGCAGAGTCCAATGGCAGGAGATTTAACACATCCAAGTGCCGGGTTCTGCACATTGGCCACAACAACCCCATGCAGCGCTACAGGCTGGGGTCAGAGTGGCTGGAGAGCGGCCAGGCAGAGAGGGACCTGGGGGTGCTGGTTGATTGTAGGCTGAACATGAGCCTGCAGTGTGCCCAGGCAGCCAAGAGGGCCAACCACATCCTGGCCTGCATTAGGAATAGTATAGCCAGCAGGAGCAGGGAGGTCATTGTGCCCCTGTACTCTGCTTTGGTTAGGCCGCACCTTGAGTCCTGTGTCCAGTTCTGGGCCCCTCAGTTTAAGAAGGACATTGAAACACTTGAACGTGTCCAGAGAAGGGCAACAAGGCTGGTGAGAGGCCTTGAGCACAAGCCCTGTGAGGAGAGGCTGAGGGAGCTGGGGCTGTTTAGCCTGGAGAAGAGGAGGCTCAGTGGCGACCTCATTGCTGTCTACAACTACCTGAAGGGTGGTTGTAGCCAGGAAGGGGTTGGCCTCTTCTCCCTAGCAACCAGCACCAGAACAAGGGGACACAGTCTCAAGCTGTGTCAGAGGAAGTTTAGGCTGGAGGTGAGGAGAAAGTTCTTCACCGAGAGAGTGATTCGTCATTGGAATGGGCTGCCCGGGGAGGTGGTTGAGTCACCGTCCCTGGAGGCGTTCAAGAGGGGACTGGATGTGGCACTTGGTGCCATGGTCTAGTTGTGAGGTTTGTGGTTACAGGTTGGATGCGATGATCTTCAAGGTCTCTTCCAACCCTGGTAATTCTATTCTATTCTATTCTATTCTATTCTATTCTATTCTATTCTATTCTATTCTATTCTATTCTATTCTATTCTATTCTAATATACAACTATAAATGGCTCAAACTCTGGTGTTTCATAAGACAGTAAAAGTGAGCACCAAAATTTAATTTGACATGAAGCCCCTGCCAAACAAGCATATGACGTAGGTGAACAGGAATCACAAAGAGCAAGCTCTAGAGACTGTTTCCTCCTGTTTCATGTTGGACTCTGCAGCTGGCAGCCATTTCAAACAGTAAAGTAAATTGCTGTGTTCCACTGCACGTACACAATGTGTTCTTCACAGTTGCAAGCCACAGTAATAGTCATACTGGGAAGAAATTACAAAGCCTGGAATCAAGTTTTAGTGCTTTTCAAGCTTTATGTAAAATCAGCCTAATTGGAAAAACACTTCAGGAAATCACTTCTGACAATGCTTTTGAGTGACATCATACTGGATAAGGAAATAGTGGACAGCAATATCTCAAAGGAACCAAAAAATGCAGAGAAGTTTCTATCTTACTGGAAGTCTTGAATGTGTTGAGTGTCTGTTTACCCTCATCAGAGAAGCACAGAAGTCCAGGACACCTAAGCTGTTTTTAAGGTTAATGAAGTTCATTTGGTGCATATATGTTTTCTGTGTACATATGGAATGCACAAAGATGTATTCTGAGGTAGAGTCTGGGCGTGAGCCTTTAATTTCCTTGTGGAAGTAAATTCCCTGTGGAATATTCATAATGTTGTTGAGTCAATTTATTAGGTAAAGGTTGTACCTGAAAATTCCCTGTCTCCCAAACTACACAATATTCAAGTAATTGATCTCCAAGAAATTATAAACACTGAAGTGAATGCCATTCAGGAACATGGAAAACTTTCCTCAATAGACCTTATGTGCAGAAAGTATAAAAATACCTCCCTGGCCAAAAAGCTCCTCTCACAACAAGACTTTCATACCTATGAACAGCCTATATGAAACTAAAGTGGATATTACTGGAACTTGGTGGGATGATTCCCATGACTGGAATGTAGGGATAGATGGGTATAAGCTCTTTAGGAAGGATAGGCAGGGAAGGAGAGGATGTGTTGCCCTCTATGTCAATGACCAGCTGGAATCAGTGGAGCTCCACATGGGGAAGGATGATGATCTGGTTGATAGTGCATGGGTTAAAATCAAAGGCAAGACAGGTGTCATGGTTTGGGAGAGCAATCCTCCCACCACGGGCAGAAATAATGACTCAGACAAACGCATTGCAAAAGTAATTCTATTTGCAAAAGTAATTTCTATTTAAATAGAAAAATAAAAAGGAACAACAATGAAAGTTTTACAGAGAACCACAAGCACCGTGACAAAAGAGAGAGATCCCATCACCACCTGGGGGTACACTCAAACCACCCCCCAGGGCTCTTTCTCCCCCTCCCCAACCCAGCCTTGGGCCTGGGCAGGCCCAAGGGAGGCAGCTCAAGCCATTTTACCTAGGCAGCAGCAGGGGACGAAAGAGGAAGTGAAGACCCGGCATGGATGTTTTATATGGGAGAAGGGCATTATGGGAAATGGAATACCTGGTTTGCTGTCACCACCCCTGGGCTGGGCCCACCCCTTGGGACCTCCCAGGTGTGGTCCGTGCAGTGGCATCTGGGCCAGCACCCAGCCTAAACCACCACAACAGGGGAAGGAGATATTACTGTGGGGATCTCCTACAGGCCACCTGTGACTGGTTTAGGCTGTGCCTTTAAGACATGGACACTTTCTGAACACTCTGACTGAATGTTTTGATATTAGAATGAAAACAAAGATATGCTAAACCAATTTCATTGGTAGAAAGCAGCTGTAAGTTCTAGCTTAGTCTATTCAGTCTGGGGGCAGGCAGTCTGCTTCCTCCCCCGTACTGTGAGCTGGCCCGTTTCTCTCTCTCTGAAGCAACAGCTTGCATGGCAGGAATGACCTTGCATTAACAGAGCTAACCAGATAAGAAAAAAAACTAACTAACTAAGCATTCGCTTTTGAGCTTAACAAAGTTTTACCCTTCTAATTTCCTTCCTTTCTCTTTCTCTCTAACCCTTTTGGAAAAAAGGGGAGGTAGGGAGGGAGAAGGGAGGGACAGGCCGAACCCCCCTGGCCGCAAGGGGGTTGGGGAAAGGTCTCCTGTATTACATACATTGCTGTATATTTCTGTATATATTGTAAATATTGTATGTTTTTGTACATATTCATTGCATTCCATTTTCTGCTTCTAAATATAGCTTTCATCTGCTTCTCCAGCTGAGTTAGCTGTGGATTCTTTTGTGTGTGTGGGGGAACCTTCCCACTCCACCACACCACCTGACCAGCAGAACCAAGCAGATGAGGCCCTCCACAGGCAAATAGAAGCGGTTTCCAGGTCACAAGCCCTGGTCCTCATGGGCGATTTCAACCACCCTGACATCTGCTGGAGGGACAGCACAGCAAGGCACCAGCAATCCAGGATGTTCCTGGACTGCATAGAAGACAACTTCCTCCTCCAAATGGTAGAGGAACCAACAAGAAAAGGTGCTGTGGTGAACCTTGCTCTCACCAACAGGGAAGGGCTGGTAACCAATTTGAGGCTCAGAGACAGCCTTGGCTGCAGTGACCATGAAGCAGTTGAATTTAATCTCCTCGGGGCTATCAGGAGGACCTATTCTAAGCTTACAACCCTAGACTTTAGGCATTCAGACTTCGATCGCTGCAGGGATCTGCTAGCCAAATTGTCGTGGGACGAAGCCCTGGAGGGAAGAGGGACCCAGGACAGCTGGTCAGTATTCAAGGACCACCTCCTCTGCGTCCAGGAGCTATGTATACCAACAAAGAGAAAAGCAGGAAAGAATGCCAGGAGGCCTGCCTGGATGAACAAGGAGATACTGGACACACTATTATTTAAAAAGAAACTCTACAGGAAGTGGAGGGAAGGACAGATAGAACAAAGGGCATATAAGGAAGCTGCCTGAGCAGCAAGAGGCCTGGTTAGGAAAGCCAAAGCAGAGTTTGAATTGAATCTAGCCAGGGAGGTGAAAGGGAGCACTAAGAATCTCTACAGGTATATTAATGCCAAGAAGAAGACCAGGGAAGGTGTGGGCCCCCTCAGAAAGGAAAGCGGTGAATTAGTTGCAAGTGATGTGGAAAAGGCTGAGGTACTCAATCACTTCTTTACCTCAGTCTTCACTGCAAGGGCCTCCAGCCACACTCCTGGTGTCATGGAAGATGATGCCAGGGACGGGGAGGAACAACTGCCCATCATAAGTGAAGCTCAGGTTGGTGATCACCTAAAGAACCTGAAAGTGTTCAAGTCCATGGGAGAACGGGATAAACCCACAGGTGCTGAGAGAACTGGCAGAGGAGGTTGCTAAACCCCTCTCTATTATATTCCAAAAGTCAAGGCAGACTGGGGCAGTCCCGACAAACTGGAAAAGGGGAAACATTGATCCCATTTTCAAAAATGGTAAGAAGGAGGAACCAGGGAACTACAGGCCAGTCAATCTCACCTCTGTGCCTGGAAAGATCATGGAGCAGATCCTCCTGGAGGCACTACTGACTCAGAAGAATAGTGAAGAGGTGATTGGGAATAGTCAGCATGGCTTTGCCAAGGGCAAATCCTGCCTGACAAACCTGGTGGCCTTCTATGAGCAGGTGACAGCCTTAATAGATGAGGGGCGAGCAACTGATGTCGTTTACCTGGACCTGAGCAAAGCCTTCGACACTGTCCCGCACCACCTCCTGGTCTCCAAGCTGGTGACACATGGGTTTGATGGGTGGACCACTAGATGGATAAAGAACTGGCTTGATGGCCGCACCCAAAGAGTGGCTGTCAAAGGGTCCATGTCCCAGTGGAGGCCAGTGACAAGCGGAGTCCCTCAGGGATCAGTCCTGGGACCTGTCTTGTTCAACATCGTTGTGGGTGACATGGACAGTGGCATCGAGTGCACCCTCAGCAAGTTTGCTGATGACACCAAGCTGTGTGGTGCAGCGGACACGCTGGAGGAAGGGATGCCATCCAGAGGGACCTTGACAAGGCTATGGAGGTGGGCACAAGCCAACCTCATGAGCTTCAACAAGACCAAGTGCAGGGTCCTGCATCTGGGTCGAGGCAATCCCAGGCACAAATACAGGCTGGGCAGGGACTGGCTGGAGAGCAGCCCTGAGGAGAGAGACTTGGGGGTGCTGGTGGTCGAGAAGCTCAACATGAGCTCTCAATGTGCACTTGCAGCCCGGAAAGCCAATCAGATCCTGGGCTGCATCAAGAGAAGTGCGACCAGCAGGTCAAGGGAGGTGCTTCTTCCCTCTACTCAGCTCTGGTGAGACCCCACCTGGAGTACTGCGGCCAGTTCTGGAGCCCCAATTACAGGAGGGATGTGGATGTGCTGGAGCATGTCCAGAGAAGGGCCACGAGGATGATCAGAGGGCTGGAGCACCTCTCCTGTGAGGACAGACTGAAGGAGTTGGGGCTATTCAGTCTGGATAAAAGAAGGCTCCAAGTTGATCTCATTGTGGCCTTCCAGTATCTGAAGGGGGCCTACAGGAAGGCTGGGGAGGGACTTCTCAGGATCTCAGGTAGTGATAGGACTAGGGGGAATGGAATGAAGCTGGAAATGGGGAGATTCAGGCTAGATGTGAGGAAGAAGTTCTTCCCCATGAGAGTGGTGAAGGCCTGGAATGGGTTGTCCAGGGAGGTGGTTCGGGCCCCGTCCCTGGAGGTGTTTAAGACCAGGCTGGACGAGGCTCTGGCCAGCGTGATCTAGTGTAGGGTGTCCCTTCCCGTGGCAGGGGGGTTGGAACTAGATGATCCTTGTGGTCCCTTCCAACCCTGACTGATACTATGATACTATGAAACTATGAAATAGTAATTGAAGACTAAAATGCGTAAGTATCAAAACCCATAGATTTATAAAACAAAGAGGTGATTTCCTTTTTGGTTTGAAACGCTTTTGTCTACGTCTGAACTTGCACCTTTGCAATATCTCCAGAGGGTTATGGATGAGCAATGGTTTTAAGCTAGAGCAGGGTAGGCTTAGGTTATATATATGGAGGAAGTTATTTAAAATGAGATTGGTCTAATACCAGAAGAATTTTTCCTGAGATAGGGGTGAGGCCAATCTCTGAAGAAATTCAAGGCCAGACTCAGTAGGGCCCTGGACAGCCTGATCTGGTTGGAAGTGTCCGTGTTCAATACACTGGGGTTGAACAAGATGACTTTTGAGGGTCCTTTCCAACCCAATGTATTCTGTGATTCTATGAGAGGCAATTGTTACCTGAAAAGTGAGCAAGGAATGTGAAATCAAAATAAAATTTAAAAAAAGAAAGAAAAATCTGTTTTATTAAACTATCTGAGAAACTTATCTTACTGGGATAATTAAATATGGTTTATAATATAATGCACCAGAAAAATCAATAACAGAATATCATAACATAAAATAAAAAAAATCTTTTCAAGTTATATATTTTTAAAAGTAAAATTATTGACTGAAGACTCTAATCAGCAAAATGCATGAAGGTTAATCCAGAGCATGCTTAGGAATAAATGAATTCAGCGAGATAGTAGCCACAACATAATTACTTGTCTGTTTAAATACATCATCCTTTTTTTGTGGAAATAATTTGCTTTCTAATTCAAGCTGCGAAACTTCCAGCTTCTCTTTATCATAATATGATTTAGCAAAATGTAGCATTCCTTCTCCATCAAATTAAACCAATTTGGAAAATTGAAGAGTCTTTGGGTCTCAGCTCTTCAATCATCCTCCATTGTTGCATTCACATGAAAAAAACAGGGTATTAAAAATCAAATCTTCAAAAAGGGACTATCTTTTCTTACAAGTAAGATTGGCATGGTGTGGGGGGGGGGAATAAGAGGTATCCTTTAAACTGGAAATTAAGGATTTTTTGAGAGTTATTCAAACTACATCCTTAGATTGCTGCAGCTCTGCTACAGCCACCTCAACAATGCCTGCAGCCAGAGCATCTTACTTCAGCAGAGCAAAGCTTCATCCTGAGTAAGTGTAAGTACTAGAGAGATCTACCACATTTCACTCTGTTCTGCTGCTCCACCATACAGGAGAGCAAAGTAATTTATTATGGGACTAGTTTGGGCTTTGTTGTTCCTTGTACACTTGATTACAACAATAGGTCACCAGTAGTGCCATACCAGAAATTGTAACCTTAACATGAATACTATGAAGTTAGTGAACAGGTGAAAATAGCATTGTGCTATTAGTAGGTAGCTAAGCCACAGTTAAGTGCTTTGTAAAAGTAACAAGAATCCTTTTCCATCTGATACTCATTAGTAAGAAAGACATACCTGTCTCTTTAAGTATTCTTATTTCATTTTTCTGTGGAAAATAAGCATGTTCTAGTTTAGTCCCAGCTTGAGTAGAGGACCAGGCAATGCATATTTACTTCAAATGAGTAGTCTTGACTGCTATTTACAAGCAAGTTAATTCTCCAGCTAATGAGTTTAGAGTTTCAAAGCCCAACATACATCAGCCTTTCATGGCTTCTGTATTATGTCTGGACAGACTTGAAGGGGAGGAGGTAGAAACATTGTAACTGGTAAATGTAACACTCAGACAACTGATACATTCACTCACAAAGGCAGTTAGAGGCAAATGAAAATGTATAAAATTAAAGGATGGATATTCTAGCTAGCCATTTTAATTCTACAAGTAATTACCTTCCATCTTTGTTTCCTTCACCTTCCCCAGTCTGTGCTCTGTGTTTAAAATAGATTGATGGAACTGTTAAGAATTGAGTCTGAGCTCCAGTGAGATTATATCAATTATTTAGAAGTGCTAAAATTTTGTCAGAGCCATAATCCACCTTCTCACTTTGAAGACAATCTGCAGATTAGTACAAACATGCATTAAGGAAAGAAACTCGGCAGGGTAAAGCTAGTGTGACAAAATGAACACTTGCACTCCAATATTGCAGCATGAGGGGAAGGGAATTAGCTGTCAGATGATAAACAGGATGAATTACCCACTTGTCATATCAAAAGCTTTTAGCTTTTGTGGTGGAGTAGGAAAGTTCCCCCCCACACACAAAAGAATTCCACAGCTAACTCAGCCAGAGAAGCAGATGAAAGCTGTGTTTTACAAGCAGATATGGAATGCAATGAATATGTACAAAAACATACAATATTTACAATATATACAGAAGTATACAGCAAAGTATGTAATACAGGAAACCTTTCCCCAACCCCCCTGCGGCCAGGGGGGTTTGGCCTGCCGCTCCCTTCTCCCTCCCTACCTCCCCTTTTTCCCAAAAGGGTTAGAGAGAGAGAGAAAGGAAGGTAATTAAAAGGGGAAAACTTTGTTAAAGCTCAAAGCGAATGCAAAAAGTTAGTTTTCTTATCTGGTTAGAGAGGAATCGTAGAGAGAAACGAGCCAGCTCACAGCACACGGGGAAGAAGAAGACGACTGCCTAACTGACTCCCTGACTGAAAGACTAAACAAAAAAACTGCAACTGGGTCTCACCAATGAAATTGAATTAGCATATCATTGTTTTCATTCTAATATCAAAACATTCGCCCAGAGTGTTCAGAAAGTGTCCCTTTCTTAAAGGCACAGCCTAAACCGGTCACAGCTTTCATCTGAAGATAATGGATATATTGCAAGTTTTACAGTCATAAAGTTAAATTTTGGTTCATAGTGAGGAATTTAAAAATTAAGTGCCCTGCCCTTTGACAGAATTATTGAATACTTGCTAGTATTTTCAGTTTTGTATTTCATATAAATTATGCAGACAGGGAAGACACCCCACTAATTTGGAAGTCAGAGGATAACATTTTGGCCAAACTACAAGTCTTTAGAAAACACTGTATAAAAGCACACATAAATATTGTTACAACATTTGTAATGATAAATACAAGGTTGTGTAAAACAGATATAAACTTGCCATAGATACAGTAGGAATGTATTAAACCCCAGGAAATTAGGCCATAAACACATAATCTCTGCAAAAACAACTGTTGAGATTTAAGAATGATGTTGTCTACCTTTGGTTTATTACCATCATCTTCCTAACTGAGTCACAGTAACAGATCAAATGATTGCTTCTAATTGATCTCAATGTGGTAAGCTGGAAAATGGACCTTTAAGTCTGAGAAGCTGGTGGTTTAAACCAGCGTATTTGGCATTCCACTAAGTAGATTGTTTGTACATTATGTTACCACACTTCAGCTCTGGAAATGGTAACAAAGAGCCTTAGAGTCATAATGAGCAAACTAGACAAACGTTTCACAAATTGCTCAATCTTAGTTTAGATAAGCAGGAATGCCTGTGTTCATCTTTGAGCTGGTTATTAAAAGAAGGAAGTTCTTTACACTGAGAGTAGCAAAACACTTGAACAGGTGGCTGAGGACCCATCCCTGGAGACATTCAAGGCCAAGCTTGATCGGGCCCTGAGCAACCTATCTAGTTGGTGACATCATTCTCACTGCAGGGAGGTTGGACAAGGGTGTGAGGGTTCCTTCCAACCTGATACATTCTGTGATTCTGTGAACTCCTGATAACTCAAACTGTGTCAAACATATTTTTGATCTAGTGTGGGGTGTCCCTGCCCATGGCAGTGGGGTTGGAACTAGATGATCCTTGTGGTCCCTTCCAGCCCTGACTGTACTATGATACTACTATGAATGATGGTTGATTGAAACCATTGTTTAGCCTGGAGAAGAGGAGGCTCAGGGGTGACCTCATTGCTCTCTACAACTACCTGAAGGGTGGTTGTAGCCAGGAAGGGGTTGGCCTCTTCTCCCTAGCAACCAGCACCAGAACAAGGGGACACAGTCTCAAGCTGCACCAGGGGAAGTTTAAGCTCGAGGTGAGGAGAAAGTTCTTCACCGAGAGAGTGATTCGTCATTGGAATGGGCTGCCCAGGGAGGTGGTTGAGTCGCCGTCCCTGGAGGCGTTCAGGAGGGGACTGGATGTGGCGCTTGGTGCCATGGTCTAGTTGTGAGGTTTGTGGTTACAGGTTGGACTCGATGATCTTCAAGGTCTCTTCCAACCTTGGTAATTCTATTCTATTCTATTCTATTCTATTCTATTCTATTCTATTCTATTCTATTCTATTCTATTCTATTCTATTCTAAACCCCCCATGAGGACTAGCGCCTGTGAACACAAAGCCACTTCTATTTGCCTGTGGATTGTCTTAGCTGCTTGTTTCTGCTGGTCAGGTAGCCTGTAGCAGACCCTTGCAGTAACAACACCTTTCCTTCTCTTCCCCTTTATCTTCACCCATATGCTCTTGACCATGTCATCATCCTTGTCCAGGTGGAGCTCCACTGATTCCAGCTGGTCACTGATATAGAGAGCAACACCTCCTCTCCTCCTACCCTGCCTGTCCTTCCTAAAGAGCTTGCACCCATCTATCACTACATTCCAGTCATGGGAATAACCCTACTAAGTTTCAGTAATAGCCACTATATCACATCATTCCAGCAACACAGTGCCTTTAATTCTTCCTGTTTGTTTCCCAGGCTGTGTGCATTTGTGCAGAGGCATTTCATCTGTGCTGACCATGCAAGCCTCTTAGGTGAATCTCCCTTGATTCCCTTGGGGTGCCCCAGTGCTTCGTTCTTGGCTTACCTCAGGGCAACAAGTTGAGACTCCTTGCTAGCATCCATCCCTCTGCCTCTAGTGAGCTGCCCCGATGTTTGTCACAGGCAAGCATGAGATTAACAACCCCTTTTGCCTTCAAATCTAGTTTAAATCCCTATCAATGAGTCCTACCAACTTCTGCCATAGAATCCTTTTCCCCCTCTGGTACAGGTGCATCTCATTGGTTGCTTGCATCTCTGGTGCCCTGTAAACTGAGCTGTGATCAATTCTGGGCATATGCAAACTTCACCACAATCGTGAGCTGTAAAAACAACACAACCTCGGATTTTCTTCCGGCCCCAACTACTCAAAGATAACCCACAGGGAGCTATGTAAGTAGTTCAGCCCCAAGTCATCCATAAACCAAAACAAGCAATGTTACATCATTCAGAGAACTTGAACCTTGAAAGCCCTCAATAAATAGTATGCCCTATGTCTTAATACAAACCACTTCACCATTACCTGAGAAAGCAAAATTAAGATAAGCTGGGGAGTTCAATACCAGTTTCACCCAACAACCCAGAGTATCTAGACAATTACAAGATCTTCAAAAGAGAAGTTAAAGAAAAAACCCATAGAAGTGGGCCTCACCAGTGGATGAAGGAGAAAAGAACTCACAAAAACTAAACACTTGTCACCCTAAACAGCAACAACAAAAGACACATTGCATTACATTGTAACAGATGAGCATTCAAGATGTTACAATCCACTCAGGCTTAGTTTTGCCCGCAGTTGCATAAAGAGCAAAAAATCCTCCTATAAATATATTAATAGCAAGACAAGGGGCAAGGACAAACTCCACTCCTTGATGGACACGGAGGGCAACATAGTAACTGCTGCGGTGGCGGCTGAGCTCGCCACGCTTCCTGAACGCACAGCGGCACTCGGGCGGCCCTGTCTTCACGTGCTTACGGCTCGTGAGGCCAGCGCCTTCGGCGGCGGAATTTGAACAGCGGACAGCGCTTCGCGCAGGGCTCCGCTCGGCAGCAGCCCCTTCGGAACAGCGCCGGATCGGCGGCCACTTGGGCGGGCTTTCGCGCTTCTCCTCCTCGGGCTGCGGTGGCGGCTGAGCTCGCCACGCTTCCTGAACGCACAGCGGCACTCGGGCGGCCCTGTCTTCACATGCTTACGGCTCGTGAGGCCAGCGCCTTCGGCGGCGGAATTTGAACAGCGGACAGCGGTTCGTGCGCGGCTCCGCTCGGCAGCAGCCCCTTCGGAACAGCGCCGGATCGGCGGCCACTTGGGCGGGCTTTCGCACTTCTCCTCCTCGGGCTGCGGTGGCGGCTGAGCTCGCCACGCTTCCTGAACGCACAGCGGCACTCGGGCGGCCCTGTCTTCACGTGCTTACGGCTCGTGAGGCCAGCGCCTTCGGCGGCGGAATTTGAACAGCGGACAGCGGTTCGCGCGCGGCTCCGCTCGGCAGCAGCCCCTTCGGAACAGCGCCGGATCGGCGGCCACTTGGGCGGGCTTTCGCGCTTCTCCTCCTCGGGCTGCGGTGGTGGCTGAGCTCGCCACGCTTCCTGAACGCACAGCGGCACTCGGGCGGCCCTGTCTTCACGTGCTTACGGCTCGTGAGGCCAGCGCCTTCGGCGGCGGAATTTGAACAGCGGACAGCGGTTCGCGCGTGGCTCCGCTCGGCAGCAGCCCCTTCTCTGGTACTCTCTCGCGCTCTCGCGCGCCGCCGCACTTTTTCTAAATTTTTGTCCAGTGGGTGGTGTGTCCAGGGGCAGCCACGGCCGTGGCCAGGGGCAGCATGGTTATAACGCGCAGCAAAATCTCCTTTAAAAAATCAGTGTCGACCCAGACTGAGGTAGAACACAAGCAGGTAGCTGTCCAGGTATCTGGCTGTAGTGAGTGCTGGGGCCTGGCTCTTGAGATGCAGGGTAGTGGGGGCAACTCTTGCATTAGGTGTGAGCAGATTGGCTATCTGCTCGACCTTGTGGCAAGACTAAAGGATGAGGTTGCTAGTCTTAGAGATGTATGGGCTTGTAGAAAAGTGATGAGCCACAGGAGGAAAGAGATGAACCCGAGTAAGCAGGCTCCACAGGCTCCCCCAGCAGAGACTGGTTGTTCGAAAAGCAGAGGGGAATGGATACACGTTCCTCTCAAAGGACACAAATTAAAACCTCCTTGCCTCCCCCCACCTCCCTCACTGCCCTTGGAAAACAGGTATGGGGCGCTGGAGATCGAGGGTGAGGTGATACTGATGCCGGAGGACACACCATCTGGGGTCTTCCCTGAGGCTAAACAGCCTAAGGTTAAACAGCCTAAGGTTAAACAGCCTAAGGTAAAGCAGCCTAAGGCAACGCAGCCTAAGGTTAAACAGCCTTCCCCTGGCATCAGGACTTGCTCCCTAAAAAAGAAAAGGAGGGTAATTGTTATTGGTGATTCCCTCCTGAGGGGAACAGAAGGTCCCATATGTAGGCCGGACCCATCTCATAGGGAAGTTATTAGCCTAGCAGGAGTCCAAGTTGGAGATGTTACCAGAAGGCTGCCCAGTCTGGTACAGCCCTCTGATTATTATCCCTTATTGGTCATGCAGTTAGGGAATGATGATGTTGGTACCAGGCCTCCCAGGGCTATCAAAAATGACCTCAGGGCCCTGGGAGATCTGGTTGAGGGTTCAGGTGCACAAATAATTTTTACATCGATACCGTTAGTTGCAGGAGGGAACACAATAAGGAACAGGTCAGCCGCTGTAGTCAACAAGTGGCTTAGGGGCTGGTGCAGACGAATGAATTTTGGGTATTTCGATCTTGGGGAACTTTCTACTGCACCAGGTCAGCTGGTAACAGATGGAGTACATCTGTCGCAGAGGAGGGGAAAGGTCATAATACATGAGAATGGCCTGTCCCCCAAAGGTAAAAAGATTCTGGGAAGGGAATTAGCAAGTCTCATTGACAGGGCTTTAAACTAGCTTCGAAGGGGGAGGGTCGGAAACCAGTGCCCTTAGGCAGGAGTCTGGAGGTGATAAGCTAGAGCTAGAGGTGAAACCAGCAGCCCAGCTGCAGTGCATGTACACTAATGCACGAAGCATGGGTAACAAACAAGAGGAGCTGGAAGCCTTGTTGCAGCAAGAAAGTTATGATGTAGTTGCCATCACAGAGACGTGGTGGGACGACTCGCATGACTGGAGCGCTGCAATTGATGGCTACAGGCTCTTCAGGAGAGACAGGCAAGGAAGAAGGGGTGGAGGGGTGGCCCTGTACGTCAGGGAGGCACTGGATGCTGTTGAGATGGAGATCAGGGATGATTGGGTTGAGTGCTTGTGGGTGAGAATTAGAGGGAAGACCAACAGGGCAGACATCCTCGTTGGCGTCTGTTATAGACCACCCAACCAGGAGGAGGATGTCGATGAGGCATTCTATAGGCAGCTTAAGGCTGTCTCAAGATCACCTGACCTCGTTCTCATGGGTGACTTCAACCTGCCTGATATCTGTTGGGATCTCAACACAGCAGAGAGGAGGCAGTCTAGGAGGTTCTTAGAGTGCATGGAGGACAGCTTCTTATCCCAGGTGCTGCGTGAGCCTACCAGGGGTAAGGCTATGCTTGACCTCCTCTTCACCAACAGGGAAGGGCTGGTGGGTGATGTGGTGGTCGGAGGGTGTTTAGGCACCAGTGACCACGACATAATAGAGTTTTCAGTATGCAGCCAAGCCAAGAGGGGCAGCAAGAAGACCTCCACTCTGGACTTCAGGAGGGCAGACTTCAGGCTACTCAAGGAACTAATTCAGAAGGTTCCTTGGGAATCAGTCCTTAAAAATAAAGGGGTCCAGGAGAACTGGACCTACTTCAAGGAAGAACTATTGAAGGTGCAAGAACAGGCTGTGCCGGTGTGCCGGAAGATGAGCCGCCGGGGCAGACGGCCAGCCTGGATGGGCAATGAACTTTTAATAGAACTTAGGGAAAAAAAGAGGGTGTATTATCTTTGGAAGAAAGGGGAGGCAACCTACAGAATGTTTAGGGATGTTGCTAGGTTGTGCAGGAAGAAAATTAGGGAGGCAAAAGCCCATTTAGAACTTAGACTGGCCTCTGCTGTGAAGGACAACAAAAAGTCCTTCTATAAATACATCAATAGCAAGAAGAAGGGCAAGGACAACCTCCACTCCTTGGTTGACAAAGGAGGGGAACGTTGTAACAAAGAATGAGGAAAAGGCAGAGGGACTTAACACCTTCTTTGCCTCAGTCTTCACTAGCAGGGCAGAACGTCTTCCAGACAGCTGGCCTGCAGAGCTGGCAGAAGGAGCCAGAGAGCTGCATAGTTTACCACTGCTCCAAGAGGAAGTTAGAGATCTACTGAGCCGCTTGGACCCCCACAAGGCCATGGGACCGGATGGGATCCATCCTAGGGTGCTGAGATTGCTGACAGATGAGCTGTCCAAGCCACTTTCCATCATTTTTCAGCAGTCCTGGCTCACTGGAGAGGTCCCAGAAGACTGGAAGCTGGCTAACGTGGTGCCCATCCACAAGAAGGGCCGGTTGGATGAGCCAGGGAATTATAGGCCTGTCAGCCTGACCTCAGTGCCAGGCAAGATTATGGAACGGGTCATCTCGAGTGCGATCACACAGCACTTACAGGATGACCAGGGGCTCAGGCCTAGCCAGCATGGATTTAGGAGGGGCAGGTCCTGCCTGACCAACCTGATCTCCTTCTATGATCAGGTGACCCGCCTGGTGGATGTGGGGAGGCCTGTGGATGTGGTCTACCTGGACCTCAGCAAGGCCTTTGACACCGTTCCCCACAGCAAACTCCTGGCCAAGCTGGCAGCCCATGGCTTGGACAGGAGCACACTGCGTTGGGTTAGGAAGTGGCTGGAGGGCCGAGCCCAGAGAGTAATGGTGAATGGCACCACATCCAGCTGGCGGCCTGTCACTAGTGGTGTGCCCCAGG
>JAWKAJ010000087.1:0-54428 GCA_033816785.1 Picus viridis | reverse complement strand
CCCCCAGTGCCCCCCAGTCCCTCCCAGTCTCTCCCAGTCTCTCTCCTACGAGCCCCCTAGTCCTTCCTAGTCCCTCCTAGTCTCTCCCAGTCCCCCCAGTCTCTCCCAGTCCCCCCAGTCCCTCTCTTACGAGTCCCCCAGTCCCTCCCAGTCCCTCCCAGTCTCTCCCAGTCCCTCTCCTATGAGCCCCCTAGTCCTTGCTAGTCCCCCCCAGTGCCCCCCAGTGCCCCCCAGTCCCTCTCCTATGAGCCCCTTAGTCCTTCCTAGTCCCTCCCAGTGCCTCTCAGTCCCCTCCAGTCTCTCCCAGTCCCTCTGCTACGAGTCCCCCAGTCCCTCCCGGTCTCTCCCAGTGCCTCCCAGTCCCCCCAGTCTCTCCCAGTCCCTCTCCTACGAGTCCCCCAGTGTCCCCCAGTCCCTCCCAGTCCCCCCAGTGCCCCCCAGTCCCTCTCCTATGAGCCCCCTAGTCCTTCCCAGTGCCTCCCAGTCTCTCCCAGTGCCTCCCAGTCTCTCCCAGTGCCTCCCAGTCCCCCCCCAGTGCCTCCCAGTCCCCTCCAGTCTCTCCCAGTCCCTCTGCTATGAGTCCCCCAGTGCCCCCCAGTCCCCCCAATCCCTCCCAGTCCCTCCCAGTCTCTCTCAGTCCCACTCCTACGAGTCCCCGGTGCCCCCTAGTCCCCCCCCAGTGCCCCTCAGTCTCTCTCCTTTGAGCCCCTTAGTCCTTCCTAGTCCCTCCCAGTGCTTCCCAGTGCCTCCCAGTCTCTCCCAGTGCCTCCCAGTCTCTCCCAGTGCCCCCAGTCCCTCCCAGTCCCCCCCAGTGCCCCCCAGTCCCTCTCCTATGCGCCTCTTAGTCCTTCCTAGTCCCTCCCAGTGCCTCCCAGTCTCTCCCAGTGCCTCCCAGTCCCCCCATTCTCTCCCAGTCTCCCCCAGTCCCTCCCAGTCCCTCTCCTACGAGTCCCCCAGTGCCCCCAGTCCCTCCCAGTGCCTCCTAGTGCCCCCCAGTCCCCCCTCCAGTCCTTCCCAGTCTCTCTCAGTCCCTATCCTACGAGCCTCCCACTCTGTCTCAGTCTCTCCCAGTGCCTCCCAGTCCCCCCAGTCTCTCCCAGTCGCCCCCAGTCCCACTCCTACGAGTCCCCCAGTGCCCCCCAGCCCCTGACACCGTGTGCCCCCCTCCCCCCCGCAGGCGGTGCCGCCGGCCCTGGCCGTGTGCTGCTTCGTGCTGCAGCAGTCGGGGGGCCCAGTGCCCCCCAGTCCCCCCAGTGCCTCCCAGTCCCCTCCAGTCTCTCCCAGTCCCTCTGCTACGAGTCCCTCAGTGCCCCCCAGTCCCCCCAATCCCTCCCAGTCCCTCCCAGTCTCTCTCAGTCCCACTCCTACGAGTCCCCTGGTGCCCCCTAGTCCCCCCAGTGCCCCTCAGTCTCTCTCCTTTGAGCCCCTTAGTCCTTCCTAGTCCCTCCCAGTGCTTCCCAGTGCCTCCCAGTCTCTCCCAGTGCCTCCCAGTCTCTCCCAGTGCCTCCCAGTCTCTCCCAGTCCCTCTCCTACGAGTCCCCCAGTGCCCCCCAGTCCCTCTCCTATGCGCCTCTTAGTCCTTCCTAGTCCCTCCCAGTGCCTCTCAGTCTCTCTCCTATGAGCCCCCAGGTCCTTCCTAGTCCCTCCCAGTGCTTCCCAGTGCCTCCCAGTCTCTCCCAGTGCCTCCCAGTCTCTCCCAGTCCCTCTCCTACGAGTCCCCCAGTGCCCCCCAGTCCCTCTCCTATGCGCCTCTTAGTCCTTCCTAGTCCCTCCCAGTGCCTCTCAGTCTCTCCTATGAGCCCCCAGGTCCTTCCTAGTCCCTCCCAGTGCCTCCCAGTGCCTCCCAGTCTCTCCCAGTGCCTCCCAGTCCCCCCAATCTCTCCCAGTCGCCCCCAGTCCCTCTCCTACGAGTCCCCCAGTGCCCCCCAGCCCCTGACACCGTGTCCCCCCCTCCCCCCGCAGGCGGTGCCGCCGGCCCTGGCCGTGTGCTGCTTCGTGCTGCAGCAGTCGGGGGCCCAGTGCCCCCCAGTCCCCCCAGTGCCTCCCAGTCCCCTCCAGTCTCCCCAGTCCCTCTCCTACGAGTCCCCCAGTAGGCCCCCAGCCCCTGACACCGTGTGCCCCCCTCCCCCCGCAGGCGGTGCCGCCGGACCTGGCCGTGTGCTGCTTCGTGCTGCAGCAGTCGCTCTCGGTCCGAGCCCTGCAGGAGATGTTGGCCAACAGCGCCGAGAGCGGCGGCGAGGTGAGCGCCCGCCAGGGGGCGCCCGGGGGGCTCCCGGGGCGGGGGGGGGGGGTCTCCTCCAAGGAGGGGGTCGTGGGGGGGTCGTGGAGGGTCCGGGGGGGCGGGGGGCGGTGGGTGGGGTCACCTCCGGGACCCCTCCCCCCGTGTCAGTCCTGAGGGGGGCGGCTCCGACTCGTTAGGGAGGGGTCGGGGGCTAAAGGCAACTCCCCCCCCCCCCCCCCCCCAAACGATCCGTGGGGAGGGGTCGCGGGAGGGGGAGGGAGGGGAGGAGGGAGGGGGAAAAGGGGGGGGGGGGGGGGGGGGGAACCGGAAGTGTCCCATTGTTGACCCCCTCCCCCCCCCGCCCCCTCCCCCCCCCCCTATTGTTTTATCCCCCCCCAATTCCAGGGGGTCGACCTGGATAAGTGGGTAGGTGGGAGTGCAGTGCCCCCCGCCCCCTGAGCCCCCTCCTCAAATCCCTCTGAGCCTGAGCCCCCTCCTTAAATCCCTCTGAGCCTGAGCCCCCTCCTCAAATCCCTCTGAGCCTGAGCCCCCTCCTCAAATCCCTCTGAGCCTGAGCCCCCTCCTCAAATCCCTCTGAGCCTGAGACCCCTCCTCAAATCCCTCTGAGCCTGAGACCCCTCCTCAAATCCTCTCAGCCTGAGCCCCCTCCTCAAATCCCTCTGAGCCTGAGCCCCCTCCTCAAATCCTCTCAGCTTGAGACCCCTCCTCAAATCCCTCTGAGCCTGAGCCCCCTCCTCAAATCCCTCTGAGCCTGAGCCCCCTCCTCAAATCCCTCTGAGCCTGAGACCCCTCCTCAAATCCCTCTGAGCCTGAGACCCCTCCTCAAATCCTCTCAGCCTGAGCCCCCTCCTCAAATCCCTCTGAGCCTGAGCCCCCTCCTCAAATCCTCTCAGCTTGAGACCCCTCCTCAAATCCCTCTGAGCCTGAGCCCCCTCCTCAAATCCCTCTCAGCCTGAGCCCCCTCCTCAAATCCCTCTGAGCCTGAGACCCCTCCTTAAATCCCTCTCAGCCTGAGACCCCTCCTCAAATCCCTCTGAGCCTGAGCCCCCTCCTCAAATCCTCTCAGCTTGAGACCCCTCCTCAAATCCCTCTGAGCCTGAGCCCCCTCCTCAAATCCCTCTCAGCCTGAGCCCCCTCCTCAAATCCCTCTGAGCCTGAGACCCCTCCTCAAATCCCTCTCAGCCTGAGCCCCCTCCTCAAATCCCTCTGAGCCTGAGCCCCCTCCTCAAATCCCTCTCAGCCTGAGCCCCTCCTCCTCAAATCCTCCCTCCTCAAATCCTCTCAGCTTGAGACCCCTCCTCAAATCCTCTCAGCCTGAGACCCCTCCTCAAATCCCTCTGAGCCTGAGACCCCTCCTCAAATCCCTCTCAGCCTGAGACCCCTCCTCAAATCCCTCTCAGCCTGAGACCCCTCCTCAAATCCCTCTGAGCCTGAGACCCCTCCTCAAATCCCTCTCAGCCTGAGACCCCTCCTCAAATCCTCTCAGCTTGAGCCCCCTCCTCAAATCCCTCTCAGCCTGAGACCCCTCCTCAAATCCTCTCAGCTTGAGACCCCTCCTCAAATCCTCTGAGCCTGAGACCCCTCCTCAAATCCCTCTCAGCTTGAGACCCCTCCTCAAATCCTCTGAGCCTGAGACCCCTCCTCAAATCCCTCTCAGCCTGAGACCCCTCCTCAAATCCCTCTCAGCCTGAGACCTCTCCTCAAATCCCTCTCAGCCTGAGCCCCCTCCTCAAATCCTCTCAGCCTGAGACCCCTTCTCAAATCCTCTGAGCCTGAGCCCCCTTCTCAAATCCCTCTGAGCTTGAGACCCCTCCTCAAATCCTCTCAGCCTGAGACCCCTCCTCAACTCCCTCTGAGCCTGAGACCCCTCCTCAAATCCCTCTGAGCTTGAGACCCCTCCTCAAATCCTCTCAGCCTGAGACCCCTCCTCAAATCCTCTCAGCCTGAGACCCCTCCTCAACTCCCTCTGAGCCTGAGCCCCCTCCTCAAATCCCTCTCAGCCTGAGACCTCTCCTCAAATCCCTCTCAGCCTGAGCCCCCTCCTCAAATCCTCTCAGCCTCAGACCCCTCCTCAAATCCCTCTCAGCCTGAGACCCCTTCTCAAATCCCTCTGAGCTTGAGACCCCTCCTCAAATCCTCTCAGCCTGAGACCCCTCCTCAACTCCCTCTGAGCCTGAGCCCCCTCCTCAAATCCCTCTCAGCCTGAGACCCCTCCTCAAATCCCTCTGAGCCTGAGACCCCTCCTCAAAGCCTCTCAGCCTGAGACCCCTCCTCAAAGCCTCAGCCTGAGACCCCTCCTCAAATCCTCTCAGCCTCAGACCCCTCCTCAAATCCCTCTCAGCCTGAGACCCCTCCTCAAATCCCTCTGAGCCTGAGACCCCTCCTCAAATCCCTCTGAGCCTGAGCCCCCTCCTCAAATCCTCTCAGCCTGAGCCCCCTCCTCAAATCCCTCTGAGCCTGAGACCCCTCCTCAAATCCCTCTGAGCCTGAGCCCCCTCCTCAAATCCCTCTGAGCCTGAGACCCCTCCTCAAATCCCTCTGAGCCTGAGACCCCTCCTCAAATCCCTCTGAGCTTGAGACCCCTCCTCAAATCCTCTGAGCCTGAGACCCCTCCTCAAATCCCTCTCAGCCTGAGCCCCCTCCTCAGCCCTCTGAGCCCCCTCCTCAAATCCCTCTGAGCCTGAGACCCCTCCTCAAATCCCTCTGAGCCTGAGACCCCTCCTCAAATCCCTCTGAGCTTGAGACCCCTCCTCAAATCCTCTGAGCCTGAGCCCCTCCTCAAATCCCTCTGAGCCTGAGCCCCCTCCTCAAATCCCTCTCAGCCTGAGCCCCCTCCTCAAATCCCTCTGAGCCTGAGCCCCTCCTCAAATCCCTCTGAGCCTGAGCCCCCTCCTCAAATCCCTCTGAGCCTGAGCCTGAGCCCCCTCCTCAAATCCCTCTGAGCCTGAGCCCCCTCCTCAAATCCCTCTGAGCCTGAGACCCCTCCTCAAATCCCTCTGAGCCTGAGACCCCTCCTCAAATCCCTCTGAGCTTGAGACCCCTCCTCAAATCCTCTGAGCCTGAGACCCCTCCTCAAATCCCTCTCAGCCTGAGCCCCCTCCTCAAATCCCTCTGAGCCTGAGACCCCTCCTCAAATCCCTCTGAGCCTGAGACCCCTCCTCAAATCCCTCTGAGCCTGAGCCCCCTCCTCAAATCCCTCTGAGCCTGAGACCCCTCCTCAAATCCCTCTGAGCTTGAGACCCCTCCTCAAATCCCTCTGAGCCTGAGCCCCCTCCTCAAATCCTCTGAGCCTGAGCCCCCTCCTCAAATCCCTCTGAGCCTGAGCCCCCTCCTCAAATCCTCTGAGCCTGAGACCCCTCCTCTAATCCCTCTGAGCTTGAGACCCCTCCTCAAATCCTCTCAGCCTGAGACCCCTCCTCAAATCCCTCTGAGCCTGAGACCCCTCCTCAAATCCTCTGAGCCTGAGCCCCTCCTCAAATCCCTCTGAGCCTGAGCCCCCTCCTCAAATCCTCTGAGCCTGAGACCCCTCCTCTAATCCCTCTGAGCTTGAGACCCCTCCTCAAATCCTCTCAGCCTGAGACCCCTCCTCAAATCCCTCTGAGCCTGAGACCCCTCCTCAAATCCCTCTGAGCCTGAGACACCCCCCCCCCCCCCAAAATCTCAGCATGGATCCTGTGTGGAAAAGGGGGGAGGGGTGGGGGAGGGGCACAAAAAGGGGGTGGAGGCATTTGGGGGGACCCCTAAAGGGGTCAGAAAGGGGGGGGGAGGGGGAGGAAAGAGGGGTGAAAAGGGGGAGGGGGGGGCGTTTGGGGACCCCCCTAACGGGGGGGGGGATTCATAAAAGAGGGAGGGGGGGCAGAAAAAGGGGAGGGGGCAAAAAAGGAGGGGGGGCGACGGGGGGGGGGGACTTGAAGGGGACCCCAAAACTGGAGGGGAGTGGAATGGAGGTCAAAAAGGGGGGGGGAGGGAGGGGGAGGGAGGGGGAAGTGGGGGGCTCCCCGATAGGGGAGGGGGTCCCCAAATAGTGAGTGGAGCGGGGGGAGGGGGGGAGGGAGGGGGGAGGCACTTTGACCCCCACCCAAAGTGTCCCTCCTGGGGGGGGGGGAAGGGCACAGAGACCCCCGGGGGGGTGTGGGTGGGGGGAAGCGGATGGGGGAAAAGATTGGGGGGGGGGAGGGGGCTCCCCGAATTCTCACGACCCCCCCCCGCCTTGAGTGGTTTGTGCTCCCCCTCCCCCTCACCTCTCCCCTCCTCTCCCCCTCACCCCCCCCCGAAGTCCTCTCAAGGTGGGGGGCACCGGACCCTGCTCTACGGCCACGCAATCCTCCTGAGGCACTCCCACAGCGGAATGGTGGGCGCTGGGAGGGGCTTGGGAGGGGCTTGGGAGGGGCTAGGTGGGGATGGGAGGGGATTGGGAGGGGAGTGGAGGGGATTGGGAGGGGCTGGGAGGGGCTGGGAGTTGCTTGGGTGGGGTTGGGAGAGGCTGGGAGGGGATTGGGAGAGCTTGGGAGGGGCTGGGAGGGGATTGGGAGGGGTTGGGAGGGGATTGGGAGGGGCTGGGAGGGGCTTGGAAGGGGATTGGGAGGGGCTGGGAGGGGCTTGGGAGGGGCTTGGGAGGGGCTGGGAGGGGCTTGGGAGGGTTTGGGAGGGGCAGGAAGGGACTTGGAGGGGCTGGGAGGGGCTTGGGAGGGGCTTGGGAGGGCTTGGGAGGGGTTGGGAGGGGACTGGGAGGTGATGGGAGGGGCTGGGAGGGGCTGGGAGTTGCTTGGGTGGGGTTGGGAGAGGCTGGGAGGGGATTGGGAGAGTTTGGGATGGGCTGGGAGGGCCTGGGAGGGGTTGGGAGGGGTTGGGAGGGGAGTGGGAGGGGTTGGGAGGGGATTGGGAGGGGCTGGGAGGGGCTGGGAATGGCTGGGAGGGGCTGGGAGGGGCTGGGAGTTGCTTGGGTGGGGTTGGGAGAGGCTGGGAGGGGATTGGGAGAGCTTGGGAGGGGCTGGGAGGGGATTGGGAGGGGTTGGGAGGGGATTGGGAGGGGCTGGGAGGGGCTTGGAAGGGGATTGGGAGGGGCTGGGAGGGGCTTGGGAGGGTTTGGGAGGGGCAGGAAGGGACTCGGAGGGGCTGGGAGGGGCTTGGGAGGGGCTTGGGAGGGCTTGGGAGGGGTTGGGAGGGGACTGGGAGGTGATGGGAGGGGCTGGGAGGGGCTGGGAGTTGCTTGGGTGGGGTTGGGAGAGGCTGGGAGGGGATTGGGAGGGGCTGGGAGGGGTTGGGAGGGGTTGGGAGGGGAGTGGGAGGGGTTGGGAGGGGATTGGGAGGGGCTGGGAGGGGCTTGGAAGGGGATTTGGAGGGGCTGTGAGGGGATTGGGAGGGGCTGAGAGGGGCTTGGAGGGGCTTGGGAGTGGCTTGGAGGGGAGGGGGGGGGGGGGCTTGGGAGGGAAGTGGGAGTGGCTTGGAGGGGAGTGGGAGGGGTTTGGGAGTGG
Organism: Picus viridis; assembly: GCA_033816785.1. Lineage (NCBI taxonomy): Eukaryota > Metazoa > Chordata > Aves > Piciformes > Picidae > Picus > Picus viridis. The sequence continues at coordinate 46,712 of JAWKAJ010000087.1, read as the reverse complement.
CTTGGGTGGGGTTGGGAGAGGCTGGGAGGGGCGTGGAGTGGACTAGGAGGGTCTTGGGACAGGAGTGGGAGGGGCTTGGGAGGAGTGGGAGGGGCTTGGAAAAGGTGGGGAGGGGCTTGCAGGGGGGAGGGGAGTGGGAGGAGTTGGAGGGGGAGTGGGAGGGGGCTTGGGAGGGGAGTGGGAGGGGCTTAGGATGGGAGTGGGAGGGGCTGAAAAGGGTGGGAGGGGGCTGGAAAGGGTGGGAGGGGCTTGCTGGGGGCTTGGGAGTGGCTTGGGAGTGGTGTGGGGAGGGGCTTGGGGGCAGTGGGAGGGGCTTGGGAGGGGAGTGGGCGGGGCTTGGGAAGGAACTGAGCCTCCGGGGGCTGGAACTGGAACTGGGACTGCGACAGGGGAGGGCTGGGGAGGGGGAGGGGGGGGGGTCGGGTTTAAGGGGGAGGGGGAGGCTCTAATATTGGGGGTGGGGGGTGGAGGGGATCCTGCCCTCCTTCTGGGGTCTCCCCTCTTCCCCCCCCCCCCTCATTTTGGGGTCTCGCCCCCTCCCTCGCCCCCTCCCTCGCCCCCTCCCCAGTACCTGAGCTGCCTGACCACCTCCCGCTCCCTGAGCGACAAGCTGGCCTTCGACGTGGGGCTGCAGAAGGATGCCACCGGTGAGCCCGGGGGGGGAGGCGTTTTGGGGACCCCCCTTGACTCTTGGGGACTCCCTCGAGGCTTTTGGGGGTCCCTGAGACCCCCCTGAAGCCCTCCTTGGGGGTTGGGGGAAGCTCCCTCCGGGGGATCGCTCCAAGCTCTCCAGGTCCGCTTGGGGTCGGCTGGGGGTGGGAGGGGGAAAGCTCCTCCCGGGAGGCATTTTGGGGTCTCCCCTGAGTCTTTGGGGTCCCCTTTCAGTCTTTGGGGTCCCCTTTGACTCTTGGGGACCCCCTCGAGGCTTTTGGGGGTCCCTGAGACCCCCTGAAGCCCTCCTTGGGGTTGGGGGGAAGCTCCCTGCGGGGGGATCGCTCCAAGCTCTCCAGGTCCGCTTGGGGTCGGCTGGGGGTGGGAGAGGGGAAAGCTCCTCCCGGGAGGCATTTTGGGGTCCCCCCTTGACTGTTTGGGGTCCCCCTCGACTCTTGGGGACCCCTTTGACTCTTGAGGCCCCCCTCGAGGCTTTTGGGGAGACCCCCTCCCTCCTTGGGGGTGGGAAGCTCCCTCTGGGGGATTGCTCCAAGCTCCCAGGTCCGCTTGGGGGGCTGGGGTGGGAGGGCGAAAGCTTCTCCTGGGAGGCATTTTGGGGTCTCCCCTTGAGTCTTTGGGGTCCCCCTTGAGTCTTTAGGGACCCCCTTGACTCTTGGGGACCACATCGAGGCTTTTGGGGGTCCCTGAGACCCCCTGAAGCCCTCCTTGGGGTTGGGGGGGGAAGCTCCCTGTCCAAGCTCTCCAGGTCCGCTTGGGGTCGGCTGGGGGTGGGAGAGGGGAAAGCTGCTCCCGGGAGGCATTTTGGGGTCCCCTTGAGTCTTTGGGGTCCCCTTTCAGTCTTTGGGGTCCCCTTTGACTCTTGGGGACCCCCTCGAGGCTTTTGGGGGTCCCTGAGACCCCCTGAAGCCCTCCTTGGGTGTGAGGGGTGGGAAGCTCCCTGCGGGGGATCGCTCCAAGCTCTCCAGGTCCGCTTGGGGTCGGCTGGGGGTGGGAGGGGGAAGCTCCTCCTGGGAGGCATTTTGGGGTCTCCCCTTGAGTCTTTGGGGTCCCCCTTGAGTCTTTAGGGACCCCTTGACTCTTGGGGACCACATCGAGGCTTTTGGGGGTCCCTGAGACCCCCTGAAGAAGCCCTCCTTGGGGGTTGGGGGGGAAGCTCCCTGCGGGGGATCGCTCCAAGCTCTCCAGGTCCGCTTGGGGTCGGCTGGGGGTGGGAGGGGGGAAGCTCCTCCCGGGAGGCATTTTGGGGTCCCCCCTTGACTGTTTGGGGTCCCCCTCGACTCTTGGGGACCCCTTTGACTCTTGAGGACCCCCTCGAGGCTTTTGGGGTTCCCTGAGACCCCCCTGAAGCCCTCCTTGGGGGTGGGGGTGGGAAGCTCCCTCCGGGGGATCGCTCCAAGCTCTCCAGGTCCGCTTGGGGTCGGCTGGGGGTGGAGAGGGGAAAGCTGCTCCCGGGAGGCATTTTGGGGTCCCCCTTGAGTCTTTGGGGTCCCCTTTGAGTGTTTGGGGTCCCCTTTGACTCTTGAGGACCCCGTCGAGGCTTTTGGGGGTCCCTGAGACCCCTCCTTGGGGGTTGCGGGGGAAGCTCCCTGCGGGGGATCGCTCCAAGCTCTCCAGGTCCGCTTGGGGTCGGCTGGGGGTGGGAGGGGGGAAGCTCCTCCCGGGAGGCATTTTGGGGTCCCCTTCTCTTCGGGGGGGCTGCAGGCTGATTTTGGGGTGTCGTGTCCCCCCCCCCAGGTGAAGCCTGCTGGTGGACCATGCACCCCGCCTCCAAGCAGCGCTCCGAGGGGGAGAAGGTTCGGGTGGGCGACGACCTCATCCTGGTCAGCGTCTCCTCCGAGCGCTACCTGGTGAGGGGCTGCCCGCGGGGGGGGGGGTGGGGGCGCGACCCCCCCCCCCAAATCCTCCGACCCCCCCCCAAACCCTCCGACCCCCCCCCCCAAGCCCTTCGACCCCTCCCCCCGACCCTCCCCTCTCCACGCCCCCGACCCCCCCCCCCCCCCCGAGCTCACTGCCCCCCCCCCCGGGCCCCCCGACCCCTCCGAACCCCCTCTCTGTGCCCCCCGACCCCTCCCACCGACCCTCCCCATTTTGTGCCCTCCGACCACCCAATCCCCCCTCTGAGCCCCCTGCCCCCCCCTCTTTGTACCCCCTGACCCCCTCCCCTCGGCCCCCCGAGCCCCCCGTGCCAAGCCCGACCCCGCGACCCCCCCCTCTCTGTGCCCCCTGCCCCCCACTCCGTGCCCCCTCTCCCCCCGACCCTCCCCTCTCTGTGCCCTCTGCCCCCTCCCCCCCCCTGTGCCCCCTGCCCCCCACTCCGTGCCCCCCGACCCCTCCCCCGACCCTCCCCACTCCATGCCCCCCGACCCCCCTCTCTGTGCCCCCTGCCCCCCGAGCCCCCTCCCCCCGACCCTCCCACCCTCCCCTCTCTGTGCCCCCCGCCCCCTCCCCTCGCTCCCTGCCCCTCCCCCTCCCCTCCCCTCCCTCTCCTCTCCTCTCCTCTTCTCTTCATGCCCCCGAACCCCCCCCGAGCTCCCTGCCCCCCCCGGGCCCCCCGACCCCTCCGAACCCCCTTTCTGTGCCCCCCGACCCCTCCCCCCGACCCTCCTCACTCTGTGCCCTCCGACCCACCCCTCTGAGCCCCCTGCCCCCCCCATGCCCCCCGACCCCTCCCCCCGACCCCCTCTCTGTGCCCCCCGACCCCTCCCTCCGACCCCCCTCTCTGTGCCCCCCGACCCCTCCCCTCCGACCCCCCTCTCTGTGCCCCCCGACCCCTCCCCTCCGACCCCCCTCTCTGTGCCCTCTGCCCCCTCCCCCCACTGTGCCCCCTGCCCCCCACTCCGTGCCCCCCAACCCCTCTGACCCCTTTCCCTCCCCCCCCCCCCCCCAGAGCCCCTTGACATCCCTCCCCCCTCCCCTCACTCCCTGAACCCCTCCCCGCCCAACACCACCCCCACACCCCTTCCCCCCACGGCGCGACCCCCCATCCCCCAACCCCCTCTGACCCCCCCCCCCTCGCTGCGCCCCTCCCCCCAGCACCTCTCCACGGCCAGCGGGGAGCTCCAGGCCGACGCCTCCTTCATGCAGACCCTCTGGAACATGAACCCCATCTGCTCGGGGGGGAGGGAAGGTGAGACCCCCCCCCCCCCCCCCCCCAGCTGCGAGACCCCCCCCCCCAACATGAGACAATCCCCCCCCCCCCCCAAACCGGCGGAGACCTCGAGGGGAGGAGGCTTGGGGGGGGGGAGAGGGGGGGTGTCCCCTTGGGGAGGGGGCGTTTGGTCTTGGGGGGGTCTAGAGGGGGGTCTTGGAGGGGCTTTGGTCTTGGGAGGGTCTTAGAGGGGGTCTTGGGGGGCTTTGGTCTTGGGGGGGTCATGGGGGGTCTTGGAGGGGCTTTGGTCTTGGAGGGTCTTGGGAGGGGGTCTCTTGGGGGGCTTTGGTCTTGGGAGGGTCTTGAGGGGAGTCTTGGAGGGGCTTTGGTCTTGGGAGGGTCTTGGGGGGAGTCTTGGGGGGTTTGGTCTTGGGAGGGTCTTGGGAGGGTCTTAGGGGGGGTCTTGGGGGCTTTGAAGGTCTTGGGAGGGTCTAGAGGGGGTCTTGGGGGGCTTTGGTCTTGGGAGGGTCTAGAGGGGGTCTTGGGGGGGTTTTGGTCTTGGGGAGGGTCTAGAGGGGGTCTTGGGGGGCTGTGGTCTTGGGAGGGTCTAGAGGGGGTCTTGGGGGGCTTTGGTCTTGGGAGGGTCTTAGGGGGAGTCTTGGGGGCCTTTGGTTTTGGGGGGGTCTCATGGGGGGTCTTGGGGGGGTCTTGGTCTTGGAGGGTCTTGGGAGGGTCTTAGGGGGAGTCTTGGGGGCTTTGGTCTTGGGAGGGTCTAGAGGGGGTCTTGGAGGGGCTTTGGTCTTGGGAGGGTCTAGAGGGGGTCTTGGAGGGGCTTTGGTCTTGGGAGGGTCTAGAGGGGGTCTTGGAGGGGCTTTGGTCTTGGGAGGGTCTAGAGGGGGTCTTGGGGGGGTTTGGTCTTGGGAGGGTCTTGGGAGGGTCTAGAGGGGGTCTTGGAGGGGCTTTGGTCTTGGGAGGGTCTAGAGGGGGTCTTGGGGGGGCTTTGGTCTTGGGAAGGTCTTGGGAGGGTCTAGAGGGGGTCTTGGGGGGGCTTTGGTCTTGGGAGGGTCTAGAGGGGGTCTTGGGGGGCTTTGGTCTTGGGAGGGCCTTGGGAGGGTCTAGAGGGGGTCTTGGGGGGCTTTGGTCTTGGGAGGGTCTAGAGGGGGTCTTGGAGGGGCTTTGGTCTTGGGAGGGTCTTGGGAGGGTCTAGAGGGGGTCTTGGAGGGGCTTTGGTCTTGGGAGGGTCTAGAGGGGGTCTTGGGGGGGTCTTGGTCTTGGGAGGGTCTTGGGAGGGTCTTGGGGGGCTTTGGTCTTGGGAGGGTCTAGAGGGGGTCTTGGAGGGGCTTTGGTCTTGGGAGGGTCTAGAGGGGGTCTTGGAGGGGCTTTGGTCTTGGGAGGGTCTTGGGAGGGTCTAGAGGGGGTCTTGGGGGGCTTTGGTCATGGGAGGGTCTTAGGGGGAGTCTTGGGGGGGCTTTGGTCTTGGGAGGGTCTTGGGAGGGTCTAGAGGGGGTCTTGGGGGGGCATTGGTCTTGGGAGGGTCTTAGGGGGAGTCTTGGGGGCTTTGGTTTTGGGGGTCTCATGGGGGGTCTTGGGGGGTCTTGGTCTTGGAGGGTCTTGGGAGGGTCTTAGGGGGAGTCTTGGGGGGCTTTGGTCTTGGGAGGGTCTAGAGGGGGTCTTGGGGGGCCTTTGGTCTTGGGAAGGTCTTGGGAGGGTCTAGAGGGGGTCTTGGGGGGGCTTTGGTCTTGGGAGGGTCTAGAGGGGGTCTTGGGGGGCTTTGGTCTTGGGAGGGTCTAGAGGGGGTCTTGGGGGGCTTTGGTCTTAGGAGGGTCTTAGGGGGAGTCTTGGGGGGCTTTGGTTTTGGGGGGTCTCATGGGGGGTCTTGGGGGGTCTTGGTCTTGGAGGGTCTTGGGAGGGTCTTAGGGGGGAGTCTTGGGGGGCTTTGGTCTTGGGAGGGTCTAGAGGGGGTCTTGGAGGGGCTTTGGTCTTGGGAAGGTCTTGGGAGGGTCTAGAGGGGGACTCTTGGGGGGCTTTGGTCTTGGGAGGGTCTAGAGGGGGTCTTGGAGGGGCTTTGGTCTTGGGAGGGTCTAGAGGGGGTCTTGGAGGGGCTTTGGTCTTGGGAGGGTCTAGAGGGGGTCTTGGAGGGGCTTTGGTCTTGGGAGGGTCTAGAGGGGGTCTTGGGGGGTTTTGGTCTTGGGAGGGTCTTGGGAGGGTCTAGAGGGGGTCTTGGGGGGCTTTGGTCTTGGGAGGGTCTTAGGGGGGAGTCTTGGGGGCTTTGGTCTTGGGAGGGTCTAGAGGGGGTCTTGGGGGGCTTTGGTCTTGGGAGGGTCTAGAGGGGGTCTTGGAGGGGCTTTGGTCTTGGGAGGGTCTAGAGGGGGTCTTGGGGGGCTTTGGTCTTGGGAGGGTCTAGAGGGGGTCTTGGGGGGCTTTGGTCTTGGGAGGGTCTAGAGGGGGTCTTGGAGGGGCTTTGGTCTTGGGAGGGTCTAGAGGGGGTCTTGGGGGGCTTTGGTCTTGGGAGGGTCTAGAGGGGGTCTTGGGGGGCTTTGGTCTTGGGAGGGTCTAGAGGGGGTCTTGGAGGGTCTTTGGTCTTGGGAGGGTCTAGAGGGGGTCTTGGGGGGCTTTGGTCTTGGGAGGGTCTTAGGGGGAGTCTTGGGGGCTTTGGTCTTGGGAGGGTCTAGAGGTTGTCTTGGGGGGGCTTTGGTCTTGGGAGGGTCTAGAGGGGGTCTTGGAGGGGCTTTGGTCTTGGGAGGGTCTAGAGGGGGTCTTGGAGGGGCTTTGGTCTTGGGAGGGTCTAGAGGGGGGCTTGGGGGGGCTTTGGTCTTGGGAGGGTCTAGAGGGGGTCTTGGGGGGTCTTGGTCTTGGGAGGGTCTAGAGGGGGTCTTGGGGGGGCTTTGGTCTTGGGAGGGTCTAGAGGGGGTCTTGGGGGGCTTTGGTCTTGGGAGGGTATTGGGGGGGGCTTGGAGGGACTTTGGTCTTGGGAGGGTCTAGAGGGGGTCTTGGAGGGACTTTGGTCTTGGGAGGGTCTAGAGGGGGTCTTGGGGGGCTTTGGTCTTGGGAGGGTCTTAGGGGGAGTCTTGGGGGCTTTGGTTTTGGGGGTCTCATGGGGGGTCTTGGGGGGTCTTGGTCTTGGAGGGTCTTGGGAGGGTCTTAGGGGGAGTCTTGGGGGGCTTTGGTTTTGGGAGGGTCTAGAGGGGGTCTTGGGGGGCTTTGGTCTTGGGAGGGTCTAGAGGGGGTCTTGGGGGGACTTTGGTCTTGGGAGGGTCTAGAGGGGGTCTTGGGGGGCTTTGGTCTTGGGAGGGTCTTAGGGGGAGTCTTGGGGGCTTTGGTTTTGGGGGTCTCATGGGGGGTCTTGGGGGGGTCTTGGTCTTGGAGGGTCTTGGGAGGGTCTTAGGGGGAGTCTTGGGGGCTTTGGTCTTGGGAGGGTCTAGAGGGGGTCTTGGAGGGGCTTTGGTCTTGGGAGGGTCTAGAGGGGGTCTTGGAGGGGCTTTGGTCTTGGGAGGGTCTAGAGGGGGCTTGGGGGGCTTTGGTCTTAGGGGGGGTCTAGAGTGGGTCTTGGGGGGCTTTGGTCTTGGGAGGGTCTTGGGAGGGTCTTGGGAGTGTCTAGAGGGGGTCTTGGGGGGGCTTTGGTCTTGGGAGGGTCTAGAGGGGGTCTTGGGGGGCTTTGGTCTTGGGAGGGTCTTGGGAGGGTCTAGAGGGGGTCTTGGGGGGCTTTGGTCTTGGGAGGGTCTAGAGGGGGTCTTGGGGGCTTTGGTCTTGGGAGGGTCTAGAGGGGGTCTTGGAGGGGCTTTGGTCTTGGGAGGGTCTTGGGAGGGTCTAGAGGGGGTCTTGGGGGGCTTTGGTCTTGGGAGGGTCTAGAGGGGGTCTTGGAGGGGCTTTGGTCTTGGGAGGGTCTTGGGAGGGTCTAGAGGGGGTCTTGGGGGGCTTTGGTCTTGGGAGGGTCTAGAGGGGGTCTTGGGGGGCTTTGGTCTTGGGAGGGTCTTGGGAGGGTCTAGAGGGGGTCTTGGGGGCTTTGGTCTTGGGAGGGTCTAGAGGGGGTCTTGGAGGGGGCTTTGGTCTTGGGAGGGTCTTGGGAGGGTCTAGAGGGGGTCTTGGGGGGCTTTGGTCTTGGGAGGGTCTTAGGGGGGAGTCTTGGGGGGCTTTGGTTTTGGGGGTCTCTCATGGGGGTCTTGGGGGGTCTTGGTCTTGGAGGGTCTTGGGAGGGTCTTAGGGGGGAGTCTTGGGGGGCTTTGGTCTTGGGAGGGTCTAGAGGGGGTCTTGGGGGGCTTTGGTCTTGGGAGGGTCTAGAGGGGGTCTTGGAGGGGCTTTGGTCTTGGGAAGGTCTTGGGAGGGTCTAGAGGGGGTCTTGGGGGGGCTTTGGTCTTGGGAGGGTCTTGGGAGTGTCTAGAGGGGGTCTTGGGGGGCTTTGGTCTTGGGAGGGTCTTGGGAGTGTCTAGAGGGGGTCTTCGGGGGCTTTGGTCTTGGGAGGGTCTAGAGGGGGTCTTGGGGGGGGTCTTGGGAGGGTCTTGGGAGGGTCTAGAGGGGGTCTTGGGGGGCTTTGGTCTTGGGAGGGTCTTAGGGGGAGTCTTGGGGGCTTTGGTTTTGGGAGGGTCTAGAGGGGGTCTTCGGGGGGCTTTGGTCTTGGGAGGGTCTAGAGGGGGTCTTGGGGGGCTTTGGTCTTGGGAGGGTCTTGGGAGTGTCTAGAGGGGGTCTTGGGGGGGGCTTTGGTCTTGGGAGGGTCTTGGGAGTGTCTAGAGGGGGTCTTGGGGGCTTTGGTCTTGGGAGGGTCTAGAGGGGGTCTTGGGGGGCTTTGGTCTTGGGAGGGTCTTGGGAGTGTCTAGAGGGGGTCTTCGGGGGCTTTGGTCTTGGGAGGGTCTAGAGGGGGTCTTGGGGGGCTTTGGTCTTGGGAGGGTCTAGAGGGGGTCTTGGGGGGGCTTTGGTCTTGGGGGGTCTTGGGAGTGTCTAGAGGGGGTCTTGGGGGGGGCTTTGGTCTTGGGAGGGTCTAGAGGGGATCTTGGGGGGCTTTGGTCTTGGGAGGGTCTAGAGGGGGTCTTGGGGGGCTTTGGTCTTGGGAGGGTCTTAGGGGGAGTCTTGGGGGGGCTTTGGTCTTGGGAGGGTCTAGAGGGGTGTCTAGAGGGGGTCTTGGGGGGCTTTGGTCTTGGGAGGGTCTAGAGGGGGTCTTCGGGGGGCTTTGGTCTTGGGAGGGTCTAGAGGGGGTCTTGGGGGGCTTTGGTCTTGGGAGGGTCTTGGGAGTGTTAGGGGGGTCTTGGGGGGCTTTGGTCTTGGGAGGGTCTTGGGAGTGTCTAGAGGGGGTCTTGGGGGGCTTTGGTCTTGGGAGAGGGTCTAGAGGGGGTCTTGGAGGGGCTTTGGTCTTGGGAGGGTCTAGAGGGGGTCTTGGGGGGCTTTGGTCTTGGGAGGGTCTTGGGAGGGTCTAGTCTTGGGGGGCTTTGGTCTTGGGAGGGTCTAGAGGGGGTCTTGGGGGGGCTTTGGTCTTGGGAGGGTCTAGAGGGGGTCTTGGGGGGCTTTGGTCTTGGGAGGGTCTTAGGGGGGAGTCTTGGGGGGCTTTGGTCTTGGGAGGGTCTAGAGGGGGTCTTGGGGGGCTTTGGTCTTGGGAGGGTCTAGAGGGGGTCTTGGGGGGCTTTGGTCTTGGGAGGGTCTAGGGGGTCTTGGGGGGGCTTGGGTTTTGGGGGGTCTTAAGGGGGTCTTGGGAGGGTCTTGAGGGGGTCTTGGGGGGGCTTTGGTCTTGAGAGGGTCTAGAGGGGGGGCTTTGGTCTTGGAGGGTCTTTGGTCTTGGGAGGGTCTAGAGGGGGTCTTGGGGGGCTTTGGTCTTGGGAGGGTCTTAGGGGGAGTCTTGGGGGGCTTTGGTCTTGGGAGGGTCTAGAGGGGGTCTTGGGGGGCTTTGGTCTTGGGAGGGTCTAGAGGGGGTCTTGGGGGGGCTTTGGTCTTGGGAGGGTCTAGAGGGGGTCTTGGAGGGGGCTTTGGTCTTGGGAGGGTCTTGGGAGGGCTTTGGTCTTGGGAGGGGGTCTTGGGGGGCTTTGGTCTTGGGAGGGTCTTAGGGGGAGTCTTGGGGGCTTTGGTTTTGGGGGGTCTTGAGGGGGGTCTCATGGTCGGTCTTGGGGGGTCTTGGTCTTGGAGGGTCTTGGGAGGGTCTTAGGGGGGAGTTTTGGGGGGCTTTGGTCTTGGGGGGGGTCTAGAGGGGGTCTTGAGGGGGGTCTCAGGGGGAGTCTTGGGGGGCTTGGGTCTTGGGGGGTGAGTTGGGGGGGGGGTCTTGAGGGGGTCTTGAGGGGGTCTTGGGAGGGTCTTGAGGGGGTCTAGGGGGGCTTTGGTCTTGGGGGGGTCTTAAGGGGTCTTGGGAGGGTCTTGAGGTGGTCTTGGGGGGGCTTTGCTCTTGGGGGGGTCTAGAGGGGGTCTTGGAGGGGCTTTGGTCTTGGGGGTCTAGAGGGGGTCTTGGGGAGAGTCTCAGGGGGAGTCTTGGGGGGGCTTGGGTTTTGGGGGGTCTTGTGGTGGTCTTGGGAGTGTCTTGAGGTGGTCTTGGGGGGTCTTTGGTCTTGGGGGGGATCTAGAGGGGGTCTTGGGGGGTCTTGAGGGGTCTTGGGGGCTTTGGTCTTGGAGGGGGTCTTGGGGGGGGGTCTTGAGGGGGTCTTTGGGGGGCTTTGGTCTTTGGTCTTGGGGGGTCTTGGGGGTCTTGAGGGTCTCTGGGGGGGTCTCTGGGGGGGGTCTCTGGGGGGGGTCTCTGGGGTGATCTCGGGGAGGGGATCTCGGGGGTGGGTCTCGGGGGGGGGTTCTCGGGGGGGGGTCTCGGGGGGGTCCCCGGGGGGGTGTGTGTCGCGGGGGGGGTGGATCTGGGGGGGGGGAGGTGCCTTGAGAGGGGCATCGGGAAGTGTCTCGGGAGGGAGGTCCTGGTCTTGGGGGGGTGGGGGGCGGGGAGGAGGGGGAGGGTCAGTGTTGGGGGTGGGAGGGGCTCGGGGGCGGGGGGAGGTCCAGCCCCCCTCGATGACGTCACACCCCTTCCCCCCCCCCCCCAGGGTACGTGCGGGGGCGGTCACGTGACGCGGCTGTTCCACGGCCACATGGACGAGTGCCTGGCGGCCGCCTCCGCCGAGCAGGGGGAGGACAGGAGGTGCTGAGACCACCCCCACCCCGCAGACCCCTCCCCAACCACCCCCAACGACACCCCCCCAACACCCTCCGACGCCCCCCTCCCCCCCCCCTCCCCGATAACCCTTTCGGAGGCGCCTCCCAAGAGCACCCCAACAGTGAGACACACCCCCACCCCCCCCGAGGTGCCTCAAGACCCTCCCCAAGACCCCCTCAGGGCCCCCTCAAGACGCCCTCAAGACCCTCCCCAAAACCCCCTCAAGAGCCCCCCATGACCCCCTCAAGACCCTCCCCAAGAGCCCCTAAAGAGTCCCCCCAAGACCCCTTCAGGATCCCCCCCAAGACCCCTTCAAGAGCCCCCCCATGACCCCCTCAAGACCCTCCCCAAGAGCCCCTAAAGAGTCCCCCAAAGACCCCTTCAGGATCCCCCCCCAAGACCCCTTCAAGAGCCCCCAAGACCCTCTCAAGACACTCCCCAAGACCCCTTCAAGGGCCCCCCAAGACCCCCAATGACCCCTCTAGACTCTCCCCAAGAGCCCCTAAAGAGTCCCCCCCCAAGAGCCCCTAAAGAGTCCCCCCAAGACCCCTCAAGGACGCCCCCAAGACCCTCCCCAAGACCCACTAAAGAGCCCCCTGAAGACCCCCCCAAGACCCCCTCAAGAGCCCCCCCCAAGACCCCCTCAAGACCCTCCCCAAGACCCCTTCAAGAGCCCCCCAAGACCCCTTCAAGAGTCCCCACAAGACCCCCCCCAATACCCCCTCAAGATCCTCCCCAAGACCTCAAGACCCCCCAAGACCCCCTCAAGGACGCCCCCAAGACCCCCTCAAGGACGCCCCCAAGACCCTCCTCAAGAGCCCCCCAAGACCCCCTCAAGAGCCCCCCAAGACCCCCTCAAGGACGCCCCCAAGACCCCCTCAAGAGCCTCCCCAAGACCCTCCTCAAGAGCCCCCCAAGACCCCCTCAAGAGCCCCCCAAGACCCCCTCAAGGACGCCCCCAAGACCCTCCTCAAGACGCCCCCCAAGACCCTCCTCAAGAGCCCCCCAAGACCCTCCCCAAGAGCCCCCCAAGACCCTCCCCAAGAGCCCCCCAAGACCCCCTCAAGAGCCCCCCCCAAGACCCCCTCAAGGACACCCCCAAAACCCTCCTCAAGAGCCCCGCCAAGACCCCCTCAAGAGCCCCCCAAGACCCCCTCAAGGACGCCCCCAAAACCCTCCTCAAGAGCCCCCAAGACCCCCTGAGCCTCCCCAAGACCCCCCTCAAGGACGCCCCCCCCTCCCCAAGAGCCCCCCAAGACCCCTCAAGAGCCCCCCAAGACCCCCTCAAGGACACCCCCAAAACCCTCCTCAAGAGCCCCCAAGACCCCCTCAAGAGCCCCCCCAAGACCCCTCAAGGACGCCCCCAAAACCCTCCTCAAGAGCCCCCAAGACCCCCTCAAGAGCCCCAAGACCCCCTCAAGGACGCCCCCAAAACCCTCCTCAAGAGCCCCCCAAGACCCCTCAAGAGCCCCCCAAGACCCCCTCAAGGACGCCCCCAAAACCCTCCTCAAGAGCCCCCAAGACCCCCTCAAGAGCCCCCCAAGACCCCCTCAAGGACGCCCCAAAACCCTCCTCAAGAGCCCCCCAAGACCCCCTCAAGAGCCCCCCAAGACCCCTCAAGGACGCCCCCAAAACCCTCCTCAAGAGCCCCCAAGACCCCCTCAAGAGCCCCCAAGACCCCCCAAGAGCCTCCCCAAGACCCCCTCAAGGACGCCCCCAAAACCCTCCCCAAGAGCCCCCCAAGACCCCCTCAAGAGCCCCCCAAGACCCCCTCAGGACACCCCCAAAACCCTCTCAAGAGCCCCCCAAAACCCTCCTCAAGAGCCCCCAAGACCCCCTCAAGAGCCCCCAAGACCCCTCAAGGACGCCCCCAAAACCCTCCTCAAGAGCCCCCCAAGACCCCCTCAAGAGCCCCCCAAAGACCCCCTCAAGGACGCCCCCAAAACCCCCTCAAGAGCCCCCCAAGACCCCCTCCCCCCCAAGACCCCCTCAAGGACGCCCCCAAGACCCTCCTCAAGAGCCCCCCAAGACCCTCCCCAAGAGCCCCCCAAGACCCTCCCCAAGAGCCCCCCAAGACCCCCTCAAGAGCCCCCCAAGACCCCCTCAAGGACACCCCCAAACCCTCCTCAAGAGCCCCGCCAAGACCCCCTCAAGAGCCCCCCAAGACCCCCTCAAGGACGCCCCCAAAACCCTCCTCAAGAGCCCCCCAAGACCCCTCAAGAGCCTCCCCAAGACCCCCCTCAAGGACGCCCCCAAAACCCTCCCCAAGAGCCCCCCAAGACCCCCTCAAGAGCCCCCCAAGACCCCCTCAAGGACACCCCCAAAACCCTCCTCAAGAGCCCCCCAAGACCCCCTCAAGAGCCCCCCAAGACCCCCTCAAGGACGCCCCAAAACCCTCCTCAAGAGCCCCCCCCAAGACCCCCTCAAGAGCCCCCAAGACCCCCTCAAGGACGCCCCCAAAACCCTCCTCAAGAGCCCCCCCAAGACCCCCTCAAGAGCCCCCCAAGACCCCCTCAAGGACGCCCCCAAAACCCTCCTCAAGAGCCCCCCAAAGACCCCCTCAAGAGCCCCCCCAAGACCCCCTCAAGGACGCCCCCAAACCCTCCTCAAGAGCCCCCCAAGACCCCCTCAAGAGCCCCCCAAGACCCCCTCAAGAGCCTCCCCAAGACCCCTCAAGGACGCCCCCAAAACCCTCCCCAAGAGCCCCCCAAGACCCCTCAAGAGCCCCCCAAGACCCCCTCAAGGACACCCCAAAACCCTCCTCAAGAGCCCCCCCAAGACCCCCTCAAGAGCCCCCCAAGACCCCCTCAAGGACGCCCCCAAAACCCTCCTCAAGAGCCCCCAAGACCCCCTCAAGAGCCCCCCAAGACCCCCTCAAGGACGCCCCCAAAACCCTCCTCAAGAGCCCCCCAAGACCCCCTCAAGAGCCCCCCAAGACCCCCTCAAGGACGCCCCAAAACCCTCCTCAAGAGCCCCCCAAGACCCCCTCAAGAGCCCCCCCCAAGACCCCCTCAAGGACGCCCCCAAAACCCTCCTCAAGAGCCCCCCAAGACCCCCTCAAGAGCCCCCAAGACCCCCTCAAGAGCCTCCCCAAGACCCCCTCAAGGACGCCCCAAAACCCTCCCCAAGAGCCCCCCAAGACCCCCTCAAGAGCCCCCCAAGACCCCCTCAAGGACACCCCCAAAACCCTCCTCAAGAGCCCCCCCCAAAACCCTCCTCAAGAGCCCCCCAAGACCCCCTCAAGAGCCCCCCAAGACCCCCTCAAGGACGCCCCCAAAACCCTCCTCAAGAGCCCCCCAAGACCCCCTCAAAGAGCCCCCCAAGACCCCCTCAAGGACGCCCCCAAAACCCCCCCAAGAGCCCCCAAGACCCCCTCCAGAGCCCCCAAGACCCCTCAAGACCCCAAGACCCCCTCAAGACCCCCCCAAGACCCCTCTAGAACGCCCCCAAGACCCCCAAGACCCCCCCTCAAATCCCCCAATGACCCCTCTAGGACCCCCCCAGACCCCCTCAAGACCCCCCAAGACCCCCTCCAAAGGACGCCCCCAAAACCCTCCTCCAGGAGCCCCCCAAGACCCCCTCAAGATCCCCCAAGACCCCCTCAAGGACCCCCCAAAACCCCCCCCCCTCAAGAACCCCCCAAGCCCCCTCCCAACCCCCCCAGACCCCCCTCGGGGGAGCCCCTTCCCCCCCCCAAGAACCCCCTCCGAGCCCCTCCCCAAGAGCCCCCAAGACCCTCCCCCAAGAGCCCCAAGGACCCCTCCGGGGCCCCAAGACCCACCCTCGGGACCTTCCAAGCCCTCCTCCAAAGGCCCCATCAGACCCCCGCAAGAGCCCCCAAGGCCCCTCAAGGACGCCCCCAAAACCTCCTCAAGAGCCCCAAGACCCCCTCAAGAGCCCCCCAAGACCCCCTCAAGGACGCCCCCAAAACCCTCCCCAGAGCCCCCCAAGACCCCCTCAGAGCCCCCAAGACCCCCTCAAAGGACACCCCCAAAACCCTCCTCAAGAGCCCCCCAAGACCCCCTCAAGAGCCCCCCAAGACCCCCTCAAGGATGCCCCTTTAAAACCCTCCTCAAGAGCCCCCCAAGACCCCCTCAAGAGCCCCCAGAACCCCTCCAAGGACGCCCCAAAACCCTCCTCAAGAGCCCCCCAAGACCCCCTCAAGAGCCCCCCAAGACCCCCTCAAGGACGCCCCAAAACCCTCCTCAAGAGCCCCCCAAGACCCCCTCAAGAGCCCCCCAAGACCCCTCAAGGACGCCCCCAAAACCCTCCTCAAGAGCCCCCCAAGACCCCCTCAAGAGCCCCCAAGACCCCCTCAAGAGACGCCCCCAAAACCCTCCTCAAGAGCCCCCCAAGACCCCCTCAAGAGCCCCCCCAAGACCCCCTCAAGAGCCTCCCCAAGACCCCCTCAAGGACGCCCCCCAAAACCCTCCCCAAGAGCCCCCCCCCAAGACCCCCTCAAGAGCCCCCCCAAGACCCCCTCAAGGACACCCCCAAAACCCTCCTCAAGAGCCCCCCAAAACCCTCCTCAAGAGCCCCCCAAGACCCTCAAGAGCCCCCCCCCAAGACCCCCTCAAGGACGCCCCCAAAACCCTCCTCAAGAGCCCCCCCAAGACCCTCAAGAGCCCCCCCAAGACCCCCTCAAGGACGCCCCAAAACCCCCTCAAGAGCCCCCCAAGACCCCCTCAAGCCCCCCAAGACCCCCAAGAGCTTCCCCCCAAGACCCCCTCAAGGATGCCCTCAAGACCCTCCCCAAGACCCCTAAAGAGTCCCCCCCAAGACCCCCCAAGACCCCCAAGACCCCTCAAGACCACCCCATGGTGCCTCAAGCCCCCCACCACGATCCCCCAAGACCCCCTAAAGACCCCCCAAGACCCCCTCAAGACCCTCCATGACCCCTCTAGAAGCCCCCAAGACCCCCCCAAGACCCCTCAAATCCCCCAATGACCCCTCTAGACCCCCTCAGACCCCCTCAAGACCCCCCCAAGACCCCCATGACCCCTCAAGACACCCCCCAGGTGCCTCAAGACCCCCTCAAGATCCCCCCAAGACCCCTTCCAAGGGACCTCCCAAGACCCCTCCCAACCCCAAGCCCCCTCCCCACCCCCCCCAGACCCCCTAAAGCCCCTTCCCCCCAAGAACCCCCTCCGAGCCCCTCCCCCAAGGACCCCTCCCCCAAGGACCCCTCCCCAACCTCCCTCCCATCGAGCTCCCCCCCGGGTGGGGCTGGGGGGCTGGTCAGTTTGAGGAGGGGGCGGGGCGTCTCACTTGGGGGGCGGGGCGGGGGCGGGGTCTCTGAGCGGCTCCTCCCCCCCACAGTGTGGTGAACTACGAGGGCGGGGCAGTGTGCGGCCACGCCCGCTCGCTGTGGCGCCTCGAGCCCCTGCGCATCAGGTGAGACCCCCCCCGGGGTGGGGGGTGGGGAGGGGTGCCCCGGGGGAGTGGGGCCACCCAAGGGCGGGGTGGGGCCACTCAAGGGCGGGGGGCACCCAATGTCCCTCCTGAGGGCCCCAGAGGGCTCCATGTCCTGGTATCCCCAAGACCCCTCCCTGGTATCCCTCCCCCCACCCTTCCTACCCCCTCCCCTCCCCACATCCTCCCCCTCCCCTCCCCCTTCCAAACCCCTCCCCCTCCCCACCCCACATCCTCCCCACCCCACATCCTCCCCCTCCTCCCCCTCCTCCCCCCTCCCCCTCCCCACATCCCTCCCCCTCCCCATCCAACTCCCTTCCCTCCCCACCCCACATCCCCCCCTACCCTTCCAACCCCCTCCCCCTCCCCACATCCTCCCCCTCCCCTCCCCCCTTCCAAACCCCTCCCCCCTCCCCACCCACATCCTCCCCCTCCCCACATCCTCCCCCTCCCCACATCCCTCCCCCTCCCCATCAACCCCTCCCCCTCCCCAACCCACCTCCCCCCCCTACCCTTCCAACCCCCTCCCCCTCCCCACATCCTCCCCCCCCTCCCCCCTTCCAAAACCCCTCCCCTCCCCACCCCACCCTCCTCCCCCTCCCCACATCCCCACATCCTCCCCCTCCCCACATCCTCCCCCTCCCCACATCCTCCCCCTCCCCACATCCTCCCCCTCCCCATCCAACCCCCTCCCTCCCCAACCCACCTCCCCCTACCCTTCCAACCCCCTCCCCTCCCCACATCCTCCCCCTCCTCCCCCTTCCAGCCCCCTCCCCTCCCCTCCCCCTTCCAACCCCCTCCCCTCCCCTCCCCCTTCCAACCCCCTCCCCCTCCCCTCCCCCCTTCCAACCCCCTCCCCTCCCCACCCCACCTCCCCCTCCCTTCCAACCCCCTCCCCTCCCCTCTAACCCCCTCCCCCCATCCAACCCCCTCCCCACCCCACCTCCCCCCTCAACACCCCAGATCCCACCCCCTCACCCTTCCAGCCCCCTCCCCCTCCCCTCTAACCCCCTCACCCTTCCAACCCCCTCCCCCTCCCCTCTAACCCCCTCCCCCTCCCCTCCCTCCCCTCCAACCCCCTCCCCACCCCAGATCCCGCAACCCCCCCCCACCCTTCTCCCCCTCCTCCCCCTTATTCCCCCCTCCCCCCATCCTCCTCCTCCTCGCTGACGGCCCCTCTCCCCCTCCCCTTCTCCCCCGCCGGGCAGCTGGAGCGGCAGCCACCTGCGGTGGGGGCAGCCCTTCCGCCTGCGCCACGTCACCACCGGCCGCTACCTGGCGCTCACTGAGGACTCGGGCCTGGCCGTGGTGGGAGGCGGCCCAGGCCCACACCAAGGCGGCCGCCTCTGCTTCCGGCCACCAAGGTGGGCGCCGAGGCCCCCCCCCCCCCCCCCCCCGTCCCCCCCCCCCCGTCCCCCTCCCCTCTCCTCCCCTTCCCCCCAACCTTCCCGGGGGGGATGTGGGTAGAGGGTGTGGGTAGAGGGTGTGGGTGAGGGTGTGGGTAGAGGGTGTGGGTGAGGGTGTGGGTCAGGGTGTGGGGTGTGGGTAGAGGGTGTGGGTAGAGGGTGTGGGTAGAGGGTGTGGGTCAGGGTGTGGGTAGAGGGTGTGGGTAGAGGGTGTGGGTGAGGGTGTGGGTGAGGGTGTGGGTCAGGGTGGGGTGTGGGTAGAGGGTGTGGGTAGAGGGTGTGGGTAGAGGGTGTGGGTGAGGGTGTGGGTGAGGGTGTGGGTGAGGGTGTGGGTCAGGGTGTGGGTAGAGGGTGTGGGTAGAGGGTGTGGGTAGAGGGTGTGGGTAGTGGGTCAGGTAGAGGGTGTGGGTAGAGGGTGTGGGTAGAGGGTGGGTGGGTAGTGAGGTGTGGGTAGAGGGTGTGGGTCAGGGTGTGGGTAGAGGGTGTGGGTCAGGGTGTGGGTGAGGGTGGGTAGAGGGTGTGGGTGAGGGTGTGGGTAGAGGGTGTGGGTGAGGGTGTGGGTAGGGTGTGGGTAGAGGGTGTGGGTCAGGGTGTGGGTGAGGGTGTGGGTAGAGGGTGTGGGTGGGGTGTGGGTGAGGGTGTGGGGTGAGGTGTGGGTGTGGGTAGAGGGTGTGGGTCAGGGTGTGGGTGAGGGTGTGGGTAGAGGGTGTGGGTAGGTGTGGGTAGAGGGTGTGGGTAGAGGGTGTGGGTAGAGGTGTGGGTAGAGGGTGTGGGTGAGGGTGTGGGTAGGGTGTGGGTGAGAGGGTGTGGGTAGAGGGTGTGGGTCAGGGTGTGGGTGAGGGTGTGGGTAGAGGGTGTGGGTAGAGGGTGTGGGTAGAGGGTGTGGGGTGTGGGTGAGGTGTGGGTAGAGGGTGTGGGTGAGGGTGTGGGTAGAGGGTGTGGGTAGAGGTGGGTGTGGGTAGAGGTGTGGGTCAGGGTGTGGGTGGGTAGAGGGTGTGGGTAGAGGGTGTGGGTAGAGGGTGTGGGTAGGTGTGGGTAGAGGGTGTGGGTCAGGGTGTGGGTAGGGTGTGGTGTGGGTGGGGGTGTGGGTGGGTAGAGGGTGTGGGTAGAGGGTGTGGGTAGAGGGTGTGGGTAGAGTGTGGGTCAGGGTGTGGGTAGAGGGTGTGGGTAGAGGGTGTGGGTGAGGGTGTGTGGGTAGAGGGTGTGGGTGTGGGTAGAGGGTGTGGGTAGGGTGGTGAGGGTGGGTGTGGGTAGAGGGAGGGTGTGGGTGAGGGTGTGGGTAGGGTGGTGTGGGTGAGGGTGTGGGTAGAGGGTGTGGGTCAGGGTGTGGGTGTGGGTAGAGGGTGTGGGTAGAGGGTGTGGGTGAGGGTGTGGGTAGGGGGTGTGGGTAGAGGGTGTGGGTCAGGGTGTGGGTGAGGGTGTGGGTGTGGGTAGAGGGTGTGGGTAGAGGGTGTGGGTAGAGGGTGTGGGTAGAGGGTGTGGGTAGAGGGTGTGGGTGAGGGTGTGGGTAGAGGGTGTGGGTAGAGGGTGTGGGTAGAGGGTGTGGGTCAGGGTGTGGGTGTGGGTAGGGTTGTGGGTAGAGGGTGTGGGTGAGGGTGTGGGTGAGGGTGTGGGTGTGGGTGTGGGTAGGAGTGTGGGTAGAGGGTGTGGGTGAGGGTGTGGGTAGAGGGTGTGGGTAGAGGGTGTGGGTAGAGGGTGTGGGTGAGGGGGTGTGGGTAGAGGGTGGGTGGGTGTGGGTGTGTGGGTGAGGGTGTGGGTCAGGGTGTGGGTGGGTGTGGGTAGAGGGTGGGGTCAGAGGGGTGTGGGTAGAGGGTGTGGGTGAGGGGTAGAGGGTGTGGGTAGAGGGTGTGGGTAGAGAGGGTGTGGGTGAGGGTGTGGGTGAGGGTGTGGGTCAGGGGTGTGGGTAGAGGGTGTGGGTAGAGGGTGTGGGTAGAGGGTGTGGGTAGAGGGTGTGGGTAGAGGGTGTGGGTAGAGGGTGTGGGTAGAGGGTGTGGGTCAGGGTGTGGGTGTGGGTAGAGGGTGTGGGTAGGGTGTGGGTGTGGGTGTGGGTGGGTAGAGGGTGTGGGTAGAGGGTGTGGGTAGAGTGGTGTGGGTCAGGGTGGTCAGGGTGTGGGTGGGGTGAGGGTGTGGGTAGAGGGTGTGGGGTAGAGGGTGTGGGTCAGGGTGTGGGTAGGGTGTGGGTAGAGGGTGTGGGTGAGGGGTGTGGGTAGAGGGTGTGGGTGAGGGTGGGGTGGGTAGAGGGGTGTGGGTGAGGGTGTGGGTCAGAGTGTGGGTGTGGGTAGAGGGTGTGGGTCAGGGTGTGGGTAGAGGGTGTGGGTGAGGGTGTGGGTAGAGGGTGTGGGTAGAGGGTGTGGGTAGAGGGTGTGGGTCAGGGTGTGGGTGTGGGTAGAGGGTGTGGGTAGAGGGGTGTGGGTAGAGGGTGTGGGTAGAGGGGTGTGGGTAGAGGGTGTGGGTAGAGGGTGTGGGTCAGGGTGTGGGTGTGGGTAGAGGGTGTGGGTGAGGGTGTGGGTCAGGGTGTGGGTGTGGGTGAGGGTGTGGGTAGAGGGTGTGGGTACAGGGTGGGGTAGAGGGTGTGGGTAGAGGGTGTGGGGGTGTGGGTCAGGGTGTGGGTGAGGGTGGGTAGAGGGTGTGGGTGAGGGTGTGGGTCAGGGGGTGTGGGTGTGGGTAGAGGGTGTGGGTAGAGGGTGTGGGTAGGGTGAGGGTGTGGGTAGAGGGTGTGGGTAGAGGGTGTGGGTGAGGGTGTGGGTAGGGTGTGGGTGTGGGTAGAGGGTGTGGGTCAGGGTGTGGGTCAGGGTGTGGGTAGGGGGTGTGGGTAGAGGGTGTGGGTAGAGGGTGTGGGTAGTGTGGGTCAGGGTGTTAGGTCAGAGGGTGTGGGTGGGTGTGGGTAGAGGGTGTGGGTCAGGGTGTGGGTCAGGGTGTGGGTGGTGGGTAGAGGGTGTGGGTCAGGTGTGGGTAGAGGGTGTGGGTAGAGGGTGTGGGTAGAGGGTGTGGGTAGAGGGTGTGGGTGAGGGTGGGTGAGGGTGTGGGTGAGGGTGTGGGTAGGGGTGTGGGTGTGGGTGTGGGTAGGGTGTGGGTCAGGGTGTGGGTGAGGGTGTGGGTGTGGGTAGGGTGGGTGAGGGTGTGTGGGTGTGGGTAGAGGGTGTGGGGTAGAGGGTGTGGGTAGAGGGTGTGGGTCAGGGTGTGGGTGTCAGGGTGGGTGTGGGTGGGTGGGTGTGGGTGAGGGTGTGGGTAGAGGGTGTGGGTAGAGGGTGTGGGTAGAGGGTGTGGGGAGTGTGGGTAGGGTGTGGGTAGAGGGTGTGGGTGGGGTGGGTCAGGGTGTGGGTAGAGGGTGTGGCTCAGGGTGTGGGTAGAGGGTGTGGCTCAGGGTGTGTGGGTAGAGGGTGTGGGGTCAGGGTGTGGGTCGAGGGTGTGGGTGGGTCGAGGGTGTGGGTCGAGGGTGTGGTTAGAGGTGGGTCAGTGGGTTAGAGGGTGTGGGTAGAGGGTGAGGGTGTGGGTCAGGGTGTGGGTGAGGGTGTGGGTAGAGGGTGTGGGTCAGGGTTTGGGTCAGGGTGTTGTGGGTAGAGGGTGGGTGGGTGTGGGTAGAGGGTGTGGGTAGGGTGTGGGTCAGGGTGTGGGTCAGGGGGTGTGGGTAGAGGGTGTGGGTGTGGGTGTGGGTCAGGGTGTGGGTGTGGGTAGAGGGTGTGGGTGAGGGTGTGGGTCAGGGTGTGGGTGTGGGTAGAGGGTGTGGGTCAGGGTGTGGGTAGAGGGTGTGGGTGTGGGTGTGGGTGAGGGTGTGGGTCAGGGTGTGGTATGGGTGAGGGTGTGGGTGTGGGTATGGTTGAGGGGTGTGGGTCAGGGTGTGGTATGGGTGTGGGTGTGGGTGTGGGTAGAGGGCGTGGGTCAGGGTGTGGTATGGGTGTGGGTGTGGGCACAGGTGAGGGTGTGGGCGTGGGTGAGGGTGTGGGCGTGGGTGAGGGTGTGGGCGTGGGTGAGGGTGTGGGTGAGGGTGAGTGTGTGGGTAGTGGTGTGGGTGTGGGCATGGTCTTATGTATGGGCGTGGGTTTGGGTGTGGGTATGGGTGTGGTATGGGTGTGGGCATGGGTGTGGTTGAGGGTGTGGGTCAGGGTGTGGGTAGAGGGTATGGGTGTGGTGAGGGTGTGGGTATGGGTGAGGGTGGTGGGTGTGGGTGTGGGTTTGGGCATGGGTGTGGGTGTGGGTGTGGTCTTGGGCATGTGTATGGGTGTGGGAGTGGGTGTGGTCTTGAGTGTGGGCTTGGGTGTGGGCATGGGCATGGTCTTGGGTGTGGATAGGGGTGTGGGCGTGGTCTGGGGTATGGGCGTGGATGTGGGTGTGGGTGAGGGTGTGGTCCTGGTCCCATTGTGGTCCTGATCCCATTGTGGTCCTGGTCCCATCGTGGTCCTGATCCTGGTCCTGGTCCCATCCTGGTCCTGGTCCTGGTCCCATCCTGATCCTGGTCCTGGTCCCATTGTGGTCCTGGTCCCATCCTGATCCTGGTCCTGGTCCCATCCTGCTCCTGGTCCCATCCTGGTCCTGCTCCTGGTCCCATCCTGATCCTGGTCTTGGTCCCATTGTTGTCCTGGTCCCATCGTGGTCCTGATCCTGCTCCTGGTCCCATCGTGGTCCTGATCCTGCTCCTGGTCCCATCGTGGTCCTGGTCCCATCATGGTCCTGGTCCCATCGTGGTCCTGGCCCCATCCTGATCCTGCTCCTGGCCCCATCGTGGTCCTGGCCCCATCGTGGTCCTGGCCCCATCGTGGTCCTGATCCTGGTCCTGGTCCCATCATATCCTGCTCCTGGTCCCATCGTGGTCCTGATCCTGGTCCTGGTCCCATCGTGGTCCTGATCCTGGTCCTGGTCCCATCGTGGTCCTGGTCCCCGGTCCATCTGATCCTGGTCTTGGTCCCATTGTTGTCCTGGTCCCATCGTGGTCCTGGTCCCGGTCCCATCCTGCTCCTGGTCTTGGTCCCATTGTTGTCCTGGTCCCATCGTGGTCCTGGTCCCGGTCCCATCCTGCTCCTGGTCTTGGTCCCATTGTTGTCCTGGTCCCATCGTGGTCCTGGTCCCGGTCCCATCCTGCTCCTGGTCTTGGTCCCATTGTTGTCCTGGTCCCATCCTGCCCCCTCCCCTGCTCCCCGTCCCCATCCTGGCCCCCCACCCCCCCACCCCGCCCCGGTGTGTCGTCGTCCCCCTCCCTCCCCCCCCCCGCCTCCGTTTGTCTCCCCCTCCCCTGCTCCCGGCGCCGCGCCGGCCCGGGCGCTGACCCGGGGGTTGGGCGCCCCCTGCAGGAGAAGCTGGAGGCGGCGGCGGCGGCCAAGCGGGACGTGGAGGGGATGGGGCCCCCGAGATCAAGTACGGGGAGTCCCTCTGCTTCCTGCAGCACGCCGCCAGCGGCCTCTGGGTCACCTACGCCGCCGCCGACACCAAGGCCATGCGCCTCGGCCTGCTCAAGAGGAAGGTCAGCGCCCCCTCCCGGGGCGGGGGGCGGCCGGGCAGCTCCTGCAGGGGCGGCGGAGGGGGGGGAGGGTGGAAGGGGTCTGGAAGGGTCGTTGAGGGAGTTAGAAGGGGTCTGGGGAGGAAGTCGTCTGGGGAGGTCGGAAGTCGTTGAGGGAGTTAGAAGGGGTCTGGGGGAGGATGGAAGGGGTCTGGGGGAGGTTGGAAGTCGTTTAGGGGAGTTCGAAGGGGTCTGGGGGAGGTTGGAAGGGGTCTGGGGGAGGCTGGAAGTCGTTTAGGGAGTTAGAAGGGGTCTGGGGGAGGCTGGAAGGGGTCTGGGGGAGGATGGAAGGGGTCTGGGGAGGTTGGAAGTCGTTGAGGGGCGTTAGAAGGGGTCTGGGGGAGGCTGGAAGGGGTCTGGGGTCTGGGGGTTGAAAGTCGTTTAAGGGAGTTAGAAGGGGTCTGGGGAGGTTGGAAGTCGTTTAGGGGAGTTAGAAGGGGTCTGGGGAGGTTGGAAGGGGTCTGGGGAGGTTGGAAGTCGTTTAGGGGCGTTAGAAGGGGTCTGGGGAGGTTGGAAGGGGTCTGGGGAGGCTGGAAGGGGGTCTGGGGGAGGGGTCTGGAGGCTGGAAGGGGTCTGGGGAGGATGGAAGTCGTTTAGGGGCGTTAGAAGGGGTCTGGGGGAGGATGGAAGGGGTCTGGGGGAGGTTGGAAGGGGAGTTAGAAGGGGTCTGGGGGAGGTTGGAAGTCGTTTAGGGGAGTTAGAAGGGGTCTGGGGAGGCTGGAAGGGGTCTGGGGGAGGTTGGAAGTCGTTTAGGGGCGTTAGAAGGGTCTGGGGAGGCTGGAAGGGGTCTGGGGGAGGCTGGAAGTCGTTGAGGGGTGTTAGAAGGGGTCTGGGGGAGGCTGGAAGGGGTCTGGGGGAGGATGGAAGGGGTCTGGGGGAGGATGGAAGGGGGGGCGTTAGAAGGGGTCTGGGGAGGCTGGAAGGGGTCTGGGGGAGGTTGAAAGTCGTTTAGGGGCGTTAGAAGGGGTCTGGGGGAGGCTGGAAGGGGTCTGGGGGAGGTGGGAAGTCGTTTAGGGGCGTTAGAAGGGGTCTGGGGGAGGATGGGGGGGGAGGTTGGAAGGGGTCTGGGGGAGGTTGAAAGTCGTTTAAGGGAGTTAGAAGGGGTCTGGGGGAGGCTGGAAGGGGTCTGGGGAGGTTGAAAGTCGTTTAGGGGCGTTAGAAGGGGTCTGGGGGAGGCTGGAAGGGGTCTGGGGGAGGCTGGAAGTCGTTGAGGGGTGTTAGAAGGGGTCTGGGGGAGGTCGGAAGTCGTTGAGGGGAGTTAGAAGGGGTCTGGGGGAGGATGGAAGGGGTCTGGGGGAGGTTGGAAGGGGTCTGGGGGAGGCTGGAAGTCGTTTAGGGGAGTTAGAAGGGGTCTGGGGAGGCTGGAAGGGGTCTGGGGAGGTTGGAAGTCGTTGAGGGGCGTTAGAAGGGGTCTGGGGAGGCTGGAAGGGGTCTGGGGGAGGCTGGAAGGGGTCTGGGGGAGGTTGGAAGGGGTCTGGGGGAGGCTGGAAGTCGTTGAGGGGCGTTAGAAGGGGTCTGAGGGAGGGTGGAAGTCGTTGGGGGCGTTAGAAGGGGTCTGGGGGAGGATGGAAGGGGTCTGGGGGAGGCTGGAAGGGGTCTGGTGGAGGTGGGAAGTCGTTTAGGGGCGTTAGAAGGGGTCTGGGGGAGGATGGAAGGGGTCTGGGGGAGGCTGGAAGGGGTCTGGTGGAGGTGGGAAGTCGTTTAGGGGCGTTAGAAGGGGTCTGGGGGAGGATGGAAGGGGTCTGGGGGAGGTTGGAAGTCGTTTAGAGGCGTTAGAAGGGGTCTGGGGAGGCTGGAAGGGGTCTGGGGGAGGCTGGAAGGGGTCTGGGGGAGGATGGAAGGGGTCTGGGGGAGGTTGGAAGTCGTTTAGGGGAGTTAGAAGGGGTCTGGGGAGGTTGGAAGGGGTCTGGGGGAGGTTGGAAGTCGTTTAGAGGCGTTAGAAGGGGTCTGGGGGAGGCTGGAAGGGGTCTGGGGAGGCTGGAAGGGGTCTGGGGGAGGATGGAAGTCGTTTAGGGGAGTTAGAAGGGGTCTGGGGGAGGCTGGAAGGGGTCTGGGGGAGGTTGGAAGGGGTCTGGGGAGGTTGGAAGTCGTTTAGGGGCATTAGAAGGGGTCTGGGGGAGGTTGGAAGGGGTCTGGGGGAGGTTGGAAGTCGTTTAGGGGGAGTTAGAAGGGGTCTGGGGGAGGATGGAAGGGGTCTGGGGGAGGTTGGAAGTCGTTTAGGGGAGTTAGAGTTAGAAGGGGTCTGGGGGAGGTTGGAAGTCGTTTAGGGGAGTTAGAAGGGGTCTGGGGGAGGTTGGAAGGGGTCTGGGGGAGGTTGGAAGTCGTTTAGGGGAGTTAGAAGGGGTCTGGGGAGGTTGGAAGGGGTCTGGGGGAGGTTGGAAGTCGTTTAGGGGAGTTAGAAGGGGTCTGGGGGAGGTTCGAAGGGGTCTGGGGGAGGTTGGAAGGGGGTCTGGGGGAGGTTGGAAGTCGTTGAGGGGCGTTAGAAGGGGGTCTGGGGAGGCTGGAAGGGGTCTGGGGGAGGCTGGAAGGGGTCTGGGGGAGGTTGGAAGGGGTCTGGGGAGGCTGGAAGTCGTTGAGGGGCATTCTGGGGGGGTCTGGGGGAGGCTGGAAGGGGTCTGGGGGAGGTTGGAAGTCGTTTAGGGGCGTTAGAAGGGGTCTGGGGAGGTTGGAAGGGGTCTGGGGGAGGCTGGAAGGGGTCTGGGGGAGGCTGGAAGACGTCAGGGGGTGGTTGGAAGGGGTCTGGGGGAGGTTGGAAGTCGTTTAGGGGAGTTAGAAGGGGTCTGGGGGAGGTTGGAAGGGGTCTGGGGAGGTTGGAAGTCGTTTAGGGGCGTTAGAAGGGGTCTGGGGGAGGTTGGAAGTCGTTTAGGGGCGTTAGAAGGGGTTAGAAGGGGTCTGGGGGAGGTTGGAAGGGGTCTGGGGGAGGTTGGAAGTCGTTGAGGGAGTTAGAAGGGGTCTGGGGGAGGTTGGAAGGGGTCTGGGGGAGGTGGGAAGTCGTTGAGGGGCGTTAGAAGGGGTCTGGTGGAGGCTGGAAGGGGTCTGGGGAGGATGGAAGGGGTCTGGGGGAGGTTGAAAGTCGTTTAGGGGCGTTAGAAGGGGTCTGGGGGCTGGAGGCTGGAAGGGGTCTTGGGGGAGGTCTGGGGAAGTCGTTGAGGGGGAAGTCGTTTAGGGGCGGGGGGTCTGGGGGAGGCTGGAAGGGGTCTGGGGGAGGTGGGAAGTCGTTTAGGGGCGTTAGAAGGGGTCTGGGGGAGGCTGGAAGGGGTCTGGGTGAGGTTGGAAGTCGTTGAGGGGCGTTAGAAGGGGTCTGGGGAGGTTGGAAGGGGTCTGGGGGAGGTTGGAAGTCGTTTAGGGGCGTTAGAAGGGGTCTGGGGGAGGTTGGAAGGGGTCTGGGGGAGGTTGGAAGTCGTTGAGGGGAGTTAGAAGGGGTCTGGGGGAGGCTGGAAGGGGTCTGGGGAGGTTGGAAGTCGTTTAGGGGCGTTAGAAGGGGTCTGGGGGAGGCTGGAAGGGGTCTGGGGGAGGTCGGAAGGGGTCTGGGGGAGGCTGGAAGGGGTCTGGGGGAGGTCGGAAGGGGTCTGGGGGAGGTGGGAAGTCGTTGAGGGGCGTTAGAAGGGGTCTGGGGGAGGCTGGAAGGGGTCTGGGGGAGGTCGGAAGGGGTCTGGGGGAGGCTGGAAGGGGTCTGGCTTAGTGTTAGGGTCCGCGGGGGCTCCTGCGCGGCTCGCAGCGCCCCCCAGCGGCCGCCCTGCCCCCCGCCCAGGCCATGCTGCACCAGGAGGGGCACATGGACGATGCTCTGTCCCTGAGGGTCTCCAGGTGACCTCTGGGGGTCTCCAGGTGGCCTTTGAGGCTCTCCAGGTGACCTCTGGGGGTCTCCAGGTGACCTCTGGGGTCTCCAGATGGCCTTTGAGGCTCTCCAGGTGACCTCTGGGGGTCTCCAGGTGGCCTCTGAGGGTCTCCAGGTGGCCTTTGAGGCTCTCCAGGTGACCTCTGGGGGTCTCCAGGTGACCTCTGGGGGTCTCCAGATGGCCTCTGAGGGTCTCCAGGTGGCCTTTGAGGCTCTCCAGGTGACCTCTGGGGGTCTCCAGGTGACCTCTGGGGGTCTCCAGGTGGCCTTTGAGGGGGTCTCCAGGAGGTTTTGAGGGGGTCTCCAGGTGGCCTTTGAGGGGGTCTCCAGGTGACCTTTGAGGAGGTCTCCAGGTGACCTCTGGGGGTCTCCAGGTGGCCTTTGAGGGGGTCTCCAGGAGGCCTTTGAGGGGGTCTCCAGGTGGCCTTTGAGGAGGTCTCCAGGTGACCTCTGGGGGTCTCCAGGTGGCCTTTGAGGGGGTCTCCAGGTGACCTTTGAGGGGGTCTCCAGGTGACCTTTGAGGGGGTCTCCAGGTGGCCTTTGAGGAGGTCTCCAGGTGACCTCTGGGGGTCTCCAGGTGACCTTTGAGGGGGTCTCCAGGTGGCCTTTGAGGAGGTCTCCAGGTGACCTTTGAGGGGGTCTCCAGGTGGCCTTTGAGGAGGTCTCCAGGTGACCTCTGGGGGTCTCCAGGTGGCCTTTGAGGGGGTCTCCAGGTGACCTCTGGGGGTCTCCAGGTGGCCTTTGAGGGAGTCTCCAGGTGGCCTTTGAGGGGGTCTCCAGGTGACCTTTGAGGGGTCTCCAGGAGGCCTTTGAGGGGGTCTCCAGGTGACCTTGAGGGGGTCTCCAGGTGACCTCTGGGGGTCTCCAGGTGGCCTTTGAGGGAGTCTCCAGGTGACCTCTGGGGGTCTCCAGGTGGCCTTTGAGGGGGGTCTCCAGGTGGCCTTTGAGGGGGTCTCCAGGTGACCTCTGGGGGTCTCCAGGTGGCCTTTGAGGGAGTGGAGGCTTTGAGGGTCTCAGGTGACCCCCTCAAAGCCACCTGGAGACCCCCAGGGTACCTGGAGACCCCCTCAAAGGCCACCTGGAGACCCCCTCAAAGGCCACCTGGAGACCCCCAGAGGTCACCTGGAGACCCCCTCAAAACCTCCTGGAGACCCCCAGAGGTCACCTGGAGAGCCTCAAAGGTCACCTGGAGACCCCCTCAAAGGCCACCTGGAGACCCCCAGAGGTCACCTGGAGACCCCCTCAAAGGCCACCTGGAGACCCCCTCAAAGGCCACCTGGAGACCCCCAGAGGTCACCTGGAGACCCCCTCAAAGGCCTCCTGGAGACCCCCAGAGGTCACCTGGAGACCCCCTCAAAGGCCTCCTGGAGACCCCCTCAAAGGTCACCTGGAGACCCCCAGAGGTCACCTGGAGACCCCCCTCAAAGGTCACCTGGAGACCCCCTCAAAGGCCACCTGGAGACCCCCAGAGGTCACCTGGAGACCCCCTCAAAGGCCACCTGGAGACCCCCTCAAAGGCCTCCTGGAGACCCCCAGAGGTCACCTGGAGACTCCCTCAAAGGCCACCTGGAGACCCCCAGAGGTCACCTGGAGACCCCCTCAAAGGCCACCTGGAGACCCCCTCAAAGGCCACCTGGAGACCCCCAGAGGTCACCTGGAGACTCCCTCAAAGGCCACCTGGAGACCCCCAGAGGTCACCTGGAGACCCCCTCAAAGGTCACCTGGAGACCCCCTCAAAGGCCTCCTGGAGACCCCCTCAAAGGTCACCTGGAGACCCCCTCAAAGGCCACCTGGAGACTCCCTCAAAGGCCACCTGGAGACCCCCAGAGGTCACCTGGAGACCCCCTCAAAGGCCACCTGGAGACCCCCAGAGGTCACCTGGAGACCTCCTCAAAGGCCACCTGGAGACCCCCTCAAAGGTCACCTGGAGACCTCCTCAAAGGCCACCTGGAGACCCCCTCAAAGGTCACCTGGAGACCCCCAGAGGTCACCTGGAGACCTCCTCAAAGGCCACCTGGAGACCCTCAAAGGCTCACCTGGAGACCCCCTCAAAGGTCACCTGGAGACCCCTCAAAGGCCACCTGGAGACCCCCAGAGGTCACCTGAGACCCTCCTCAAAGGCCACCTGGAGACCCCCTCAAAGGCCTCCTGGAGACCCCCCTCAAAGGCCTCCTGGAGACCCCCAAGGTCACCTGGAGACCCCCTCAAAGGTCACCTGGAGACTCCCTCAAAGGCCACCTGGAGACCCCCTCAAGGTCTCCTGAGACCCCTCAAAGGCCACCTGGAGACCCCAGAGGTCACCTGGAGACCTCCTCAAAGGCCACCTGGAGAGCCTCCAAAGGCCACCTGGAGACTCCTCAAAGGCCACCTGGAGACCCCCTCAAAGGTCACCTGGAGACCCCCAGAGGTCACCTGGAGAGCTCCTCAAAGGCCACCTGGAGACCCTCAGAGGCCACCTGGAGACCCCCAGAGGTCACCTGGAGAGCCTCAAAGGCCATCTGGAGACCCCCCCAGAGGTCACCTGGAGACCTCCTCAGAGGTCACCTGGAGAGCCTCAAAGGCCACCTGGAGACCCTCAGAGGTCACCTGGAGACCCTCAGGACAGAGCATCGTCCATGTGCCTCCTGGTGCAGCATGGCCTGGGCGGGGGGCAGGGCGGCCGCTGGGGGGCGCTGCAGAGCCGCGCAGGAGCCCCCGCGGACCCTAACACTAAGCCAGACCCCTTCCAGCCTCCCAGACCCCTTCCGACCTCCCCCAGACCCCTTCCAGCCTCCCCCAGACCCCTTCTAACGCCCCTCAACGACTTCCCACCTCCCCCAGACCCCCTTCCGACCTCCCCCAGACCCCTTCCAGCCTCCCCAGACCCCTTCCTAACCTCCCCCCAGACCCCCTTCCAGCCTCCCCCAGACCCCTTCTAACGCCCCTAAACGACTTCCAACCTCCCCCAGACCCCTTCCAGCCTCCCCCAGACCCCTTCTAACTCCCCTCAACGACTTCCAACCTCCCCAGACCCCTTCCAACCTCCCCCAGACCCCTTCTAACGCCCCTAAACGACTTCCAACCTCCCCCAGACCCCTTCCAACCTCCCCCCAGACCCCCTTTCTAACGCCCCTCAACGACTTCCAACCTCACCCAGACCCCTTCCAGCCTCCCCAGACCCCCCTTCTAACGCCCCTGACTTCCCACCTCCCCCAGACCCCTTCCAGCCTCCCCAGACCCCTTCTAACGCCCCTCAACGACTTCCCACCTCCCCAGACCCCTTCCAGCCTCCCCCAGACCCCTTCTAACGCCCCTAAACGACTTTCTAACCTCCCCCCAGACCCTTCCATCCTCCCCCAGACCCCTTCCAGCCTCCACCCAGACCCCCCTTCTAACGCCCTCAACGACTTCCCACCTCCCCAGACCCTTCCAACCTCCCCCAGACCCCCTTCTAACCCCCTCAACGACTTCCAACCTCCCCCAGACCCCTTCCAACCTCCCCAGACCCCTTCTAACGCCCCTAAACGACTTCCAACTCCCCAGACCCCCCTTCTAACGCCCCCTAAACGACTTCCAACCTCCCCAGACCCCTTCCAACCTCCCCCAGACCCCCTTCTAACTCCCCTAAACGACTTCCAACCTCCCCAGACCCCCTTCCAACCACCCCCTGACGTCTTCCAGCTCCCCAGACCCCTTCCAGCCTCCCCCCAGACCCCTTCCAACCTCCCCCAGACCCCTTCTAACGCCCCTAAACGACTTCCAACCTCCCCCAGACCCCTTCCAGCCTCCCCCAGACCCCTTCTAATGCCCCCTCAACGACTTCCAGCCTCCCCCAGACCCCTTCCAACCTCCCCAGACCCCCTTCCAGCCTCCCCCAGACCCCTTCCAGCCTCCCCAGACCCCTTCTAACGCCCCTCAACGACTTCCAACCTCCCCAGACCTCTTCCAACCTCCCCAGACCCCTTCGAACCTCCCCCAGACCCCTTCTAACTCCCCTAAACGACTTCCAACCTCCCCAGACCCCTTCCAACCTCCCCCAGACCCCTTCTAACTCCCCTAAACGACTTCCAACCTCCCCCAGACCCCTTCCAACCTCCCCCAGACCCCTTCTAACTCCCCTAAACGACTTCCAACCTCCCCCAGACCCCTTCTAACTCCCCTAAACGACTTCCAACCTCCCCCAGACCCCTTCCATCCTCCCCAGACCCCTTCTAACTCCCTAAACGACTTCCAACCTCCCCCAGACCCCCTTCCAACCTCCCCCAGACCCCTTCTAATGCCCCTAAACGACTTCCAACCTCCCCCAGACCCCTTCCAACCTCCCCCAGACCCCTTCCAGCCTCCCCCAGACCCCTTCTAACTCCCCTAAACGACTTCCATCCTCCCCAGACCCCTTCCAGCCTCCCCAGACCCCTTCCAGCCTCCCCCAGACCCCTTCTAACGCCTCTAAACGACTTCCAACCTCCCCCAGACCCCTTCCAACCTCCCCCAGACCCCCTTCTAACTCCCCTAAACGACTTCCAACCTCCCCAGACCCCTTCCATCCTCCCCCAGACCCCCTTCCAGCCTCCCCAGACCCCTTCCAGCCTCCCCAGACCCCTTCTAACGCCTCTAAACGACTTCCAACCTCCCCAGACCCTTCCATCCTCCCCCAGACCCCTTCTAACGCCCTAAACGACTTCCCACCTCCACCAGACCCCTTCCAGCCTCCCCCCAGACCCCTTCCATCCTCCCCCAGACCCCTTCTAACGCCCCTAAACGACCCCCACCTCCACCAGACCCCTTCCAGCCTCCCCCAGACCCCTTCCATCCTCCCCAGACCCTTCTAACGCCCCCCAACGACTTCCACCCTCCCTCAGACCCCTTCTAACGCCCCTCAACGACTTCCAGCCTCCCCCAGACCCCTTCCAACCTCCCCCAGACCCCTTCCAGCCTCCCCAGACCCCCTTCCAGCCTCCCCCAGACCCCCTTCTAACGCCCCTCAACGACTTCCAACCTCCCCAGACCCCTTCCAGCCTCCCCCCAGACCCCTTCCTAACTCCCCTAAACGACTTCCAGCCTCCCCCAGACCCCTTCCAACCTCCCCCAGACCCCTTCCATCCTCCCCAGACCCCTTCTAACTCCCTCAACGACTTCCGACCTCCCCCAGACCCCTTCTAACACCCCTCAACGACTTCCAGCCTCCCCAGACCCCTTCCAGCCTCCCCCAGACCCCTTCTAACGCCCCTAAACGACTTTCAACCTCCCCCAGACCCCTTCCAGCCTCCCCCAGACCCCTTCTAACTCCCCCTTTAAACGACTTTCAACCTCCCCAGACCCCTTCCAACCTCCCCCAGACCCCTTCCATCCTCCCCAGACCCCTTCTAACGCCCCTAAACGACTTCCCACCTCCCCCAGACCCCTTCCAGCCTCCCCCAGACCCCTTTCTAACGCCCCTAAACGACTTTCAACCTCCCCCAGACCCCCTTCCAGCCTCCCCCAGACCCCTTCTAACGCCCCTCAACGACTTCCATCCTCCCCCAGACCCCTTCCATCCTCCCCAGACCCCCTTCCAGCCTCCCCCAGACCCCTTCTAACGCCCCTCAACGACTTCCAGCCTCCCCAGACCCCCTTCCAACCTCCCCAGACCCCTTCTAACGCCCCTAAACGACTTCCAACCTCCCCAGACCCCCTTCCAACCTCCCCCCAGACCCCTTCTAACTCCCCTAAACGACTTCCAACCTCCCCAGACCCCTTCTAACTCCCTTAAACGACTTTCAACCTCCCCAGACCCCTTCCAGCCTCCCCCAGACCCCCTTCTAACGCCCCTCAACGACTTCCAACCTCCCCAGACCCCTTCCAGCCTCCCCCAGACCCCTTCCAGCCTCCCCCAGACCCCTTCTAACTCCCCTAAACGACTTCCAGCCTCCCCCAGACCCCTTCCAACCTCCCCCAGACCCCTTCTAACGCCCCTCAACGACTTCCAACCTCCCCCAGACCCCTTCCAACCTCCCCCAGACCCCTTCTAACTCCCCTAAACGACTTCCAACCTCCCCCAGACCCCTTCTAACTCCCTTAAACGACTTTCAACCTCCCCCAGACCCCTTCCAACCTCCCCCCAGACCCCTTCCAGCCTCCCCCAGACCCCTTCTAACGCCCCTCAACGACTTCCAACCTCCCCCAGACCCCTTCCATCCTCCCCAGACCCCCTTCCAGCCTCCCCCAGACCCCTTCTAACTCCCTAAATGACTTCCAGCCTCCCCCAGACCCCTTCCAACCTCCCCCAGACCCCTTCTAACGCCCCTAAACGACTTCCGACCTCCCCCAGACCCCTTCCAACCTCCCCCAGACCCCTTCTAACTCCCCTCAACGACTTCCGACCTCCCCAGACCCCCTTCCAACCTCCCCCAGACCCCTTCTAACTCCCCTCAACGACTTCCCACCTCCCCAGACCCCTTCCACCCTCCCCCAGGCCGCCCTCCGCCGCCCCTGCAGGAGCTGCCCGGCCGCCCCCCGCCCGGGAGGGGGCGCTGACCTTCCTCTTGAGCAGGCCGAGGCGCATGGCCTTGGTGTCGGCGGCGGCGTAGGTGACCCAGAGGCCGCTGGCGGCGTGCTGCAGGAAGCAGAGGGACTCCCCGTACTTGATCTCGGGGGCCCCATCCCCTCCACGTCCCGCTTGGCCGCCGCCGCCGCCTCCAGCTTCTCCTGCAGGGGGCGCCCAACCCCGGGTCAGCGCCCGGGCCGGCGCGGCGCCGGGAGCAGGGGAGGGGGAGACAAACGGAGGCGGGGGGGGGGGGGGAGGGGGGGGACGACGACACACCGGGGCGGGGTGGGGGGTGGGGGCCAGGATGGGGACGGGGAGCAGGGAGGGGGCAGGATGGGACCAGGACAACAATGGGACCAAGACCAGGATCAGGATGGGACCGGGACCAGGACCACGATGGGACCAGGACAACAATGGGACCAAGACCAGGAGCAGGATGGGACCGGGACCAGGACCACGATGGGACCAGGACAACAATGGGACCAAGACCAGGAGCAGGATGGGACCGGGACCAGGACCACGATGGGACCAGGACAACAATGGGACCAAGACCAGGATCAGGATGGGACCGGGACCAGGACCACGATGGGACCAGGACCAGGATCAGGACCACGATGGGACCAGGACCAGGATCAGGACCACGATGGGACCAGGAGCAGGATATGATGGGACCAGGACCAGGATCAGGACCACGATGGGGCCAGGACCACGATGGGGCCAGGACCACGATGGGGCCAGGAGCAGGATCAGGATGGGGCCAGGACCACGATGGGACCAGGACCATGATGGGACCAGGACCACGATGGGACCAGGAGCAGGATCAGGACCACGATGGGACCAGGAGCAGGATCAGGACCACGATGGGACCAGGACAACAATGGGACCAAGACCAGGATCAGGATGGGACCAGGAGCAGGACCAGGATGGGACCAGGAGCAGGATGGGACCAGGACCAGGATCAGGATGGGACCAGGACCACAATGGGACCAGGACCAGGATCAGGATGGGACCAGGACCAGGACCAGGATGGGACCAGGACCAGGATCAGGACCACGATGGGACCAGGACCACAATGGGATCAGGACCACAATGGGACCAGGACCACACCCTCACCCACACCCACATCCACGCCCATACCCCAGACCACGCCCACACCCCTATCCACACCCAAGACCATGCCCATGCCCACACCCAAGCCCACACTCAAGACCACACCCACTCCCACACCCATACACATGCCCAAGACCACACCCACACCCACACCCATGCCCAAACCCACACCCACGCCCCACCACCCTCACCCATACCCACACCCTCACCACACCCATACCCTCTACCCACACCCTGACCCACGCCCTCAACCACACCCATGCCCACACCCATACCACACCCATACCCACACCCAAACCCACGCCCATACATAAGACCATGCCCACACCCACACCACGCCCACACACTCACCCTCACCCACACCCTCACCCACGCCCACACCCTCACCCACGCCACACCCTCACCCACGCCCACACCCTCACCTGTGCCCACACCCACACCCATACCACACCCTGACCCACGCCCTCTACCCACACCCACACCCACACCCATACCACACCCTGACCCACGCCCTCAACCATACCCACACCCACACCCTCACCCATACCACACCCTGACCCACGCCCTCACCCACACCCACACCCACACCCTCTACCCACACCCTGACCCACACCCTCTACCCACACCCACACCCTGACCCACACCCTCACCCACACCCTCTACCCACACCCACACCCTGACCCACACCCTCACCCACACCCTCTACCCACACCCACACCCTGACCCACACCCTGACCCACACCCTCACCCACACCCTCTACCCACACCCTGACCCACAACCTCTACCCACACCCACACCCTGACCCAAACCCTGACCCACACCCTCTACCCACACCCTCACCCACACCCTGACCCACACCCTCACCCTCTACCCTCACCCACACCCCCACCCACACCCACCCTCTACCCACACCCTCCTAACCACACCCTCGACCCACACCCTCGACCCACACCCTCGACCCACACCCTGACCCTCACCCTCTACCCACACCCTGAGCCACACCCTCTACCCACACCCTGAGCCACACCCTCTACCCACACCCTCACCCACACCCTCTACCCACACCTCTACCCACACCCTCACCCACACCCTCTACCCACACCCTCTACCCACACCCTCACCCACACCCTCTACCCACACCCACACCCTGACCCACACCCTGACCCACACCCTCTACCCACACCCTGACCCACACCCTCTACCCACACCCACACCCTCACCCACACCCTGACCCACACCCTCTACCCACACCCACACCCTCACCCACACCCTCACCCTCACCCACACCCTGACCCACACCCTCTACCCACTCCCTCTACCCACATCCTCTACCCACACCCTGACCCACACCCTCTACCCACACCCACACCCTGACCCACACCCTGACCCACACCCTCTACCCACACCCACACCCTGACCCACACCCTGACCCACACCCTCTACCCACACCCTGACCCACACCCTCTACCCACACCCCCTACCCACACCCACACCCTCACCCACACCCTCACCCACACCCTCTACCCACACCCTCTACCCACACCCACACCCTGACCCACACCCTCACCCACACCCTCTACCCACACCCTCTACCCACACCCTCTACCCACACCCTCTACCCACACCCACACCCTGACCCACACCCTCACCCACACCCTCTACCCACACCTCTACCCACACCCTCACCCACACCCTCTACCCACACCCTCTACCCACACCCACACCCTGACCCACACCCTCACCCACACCCTCTACCCACACCCTCTACCCACACCCTCACCCACACCCTCTACCCACACCCTCACCCACACCCACACCCTGACCCACACCCTCACCCACACCCTCTACCCACACCCTCTACCCACACCCTCTACCCACACCCTCTACCCACACCCTCTACCCACACCCACACCCTGACCCACACCCTCACCCACACCCTCTACCCACACCCTCTACCCACACCCTCACCCACACCCTCTACCCACACCCTCTACCCACACCCCTACCCACACCCACACCCTGACCCACACCCTCACCCACACCCTCTACCCACACCCTCTACCCACACCCACACCCTGACCCACACCCTCACCCACACCCTCTACCCACACCCTCTACCCACACCCTCACCCACACCCTCTACCCACACCCTCTACCCACACCCACACCCTGACCCACACCCTCACCCACACCCTCTACCCACACCCTCTACCCACACCCTCACCCACACCCTCTACCCACACCCTCACCCACACCCACACCCTGACCCACACCCTCACCCACACCCTACCCACACCCTCTACCCACACCCTCTACCCACACCCTCTACCCACACCCTCTACCCACACCCACACCCTGACCCACACCCTCACCCACATTCCTCTACCCACACCCTCTACCCACACCCTCACCCACACCCTCTACCCACACCCTCTACCCACACCCTCTACCCACACCCACACCCTGACCCACACCCTCACCCACACCCTCTACCCACACCTCTACCCACACCCACACCCTGACCCACACCCTCACCCACACCCTCTACCCACACCCTCTACCCACACCCTCTACCCACACCCACACCCTGACCCACACCCTCACCCACACCCTCTACCCACACCCTCTACCCACACCCTCACCCACACCCTCTACCCACACCCTACCCACACCCTCACCCACACCCTCTACCCACACCCTCTACCCACACCCTCACCCACACCCTCTACCCACACCCTCTACCCACACCCTCTACCCACACCCACACCCTGACCCACACCCTCACCCACACCCTCTACCCACACCCTCTACCCACACCCTCACCCACACCCTCTACCCACACCCTCTACCCACACCCTCTACCCACACCCTCTACCCACACCCTCTACCCACACCCACACCCTGACCCACACCCTCACCCACACCTCTACCCACACCCTCTACCCACACCCTCACCCACACCCTCTACCCACACCCTCTACCCACACCCACACCCTGACCCACACCCTCACCCACACCCTCTACCCACACCCTCTACCCACACCCTCACCCACACCCTCTACCCACACCCTCTACCCACACCCTCTACCCACACCCACACCCTGACCCACACCCTCACCCACACCCTCTACCCACACCCTCTACCCACACCCTGACCCACACCCTCACCCACACCCTCTACCCACACCCTCTACCCACACCCTCTACCCACACCCACACCCTGACCCACACCCTCACCCACACCCTCTACCCACACCCTCTACCCACACCCTCACCCACACCCTCTACCCACACCCTCTACCCACACCCTCTACCCACACCCACACCCTGACCCACACCCTCACCCACACCCTCTACCCACACCTCTACCCACACCCTGACCCACACCCTCACCCACACCCTCTACCCACACCCTCACCCACACCCTCTACCCACACCCTCTACCCACACCCTCTACCCACACCCACACCCTGACCCACACCCCTCTACCCACACCCTCTACCCACACCCTGACCCACACCCCTACCCACACCCTCTACCCCACACACCTCTACCCACACCCTCTACCCACACCCTCTACCCACACCCTCACCCACACCCTCTACCCACACCCTCTACCCACACCCTGACCCACACCCTCTACCCACACCCTCTACCCACACCCTCACCCACACCCTCTACCCACACCCTCACCCACACCCTCTACCCACACCCTCTACCCACACCCTCACCCACACCCTCACCCACACCTCTACCCACACCTCACCCACACCCTCTACCCACACCCTCTACCCACACCCTCTACCCACACCCACACCCTGACCCACACCCTCTACCCACACCCTCTACCCACACCCTGACCCACACCCTCTACCCACACCCTCTACCCACACCCTCTACCCACACCCTCTACCCACACCCTCTACCCACACCCTCACCCACACCCTCTACCCACACCCTCTACCCACACCCTGACCCACACCCTCACCCACACCCTCTACCCACACCCTCACCCACACCCTCTACCCACACCCTCTACCCACACCCTCTACCCACACCCACACCCTGACCCACACCCTCTACTACCCACACCCTCTACCCACACCCTGACCCACACCCTCTACCCACACCCTCTACCCACACCCTCTACCCACACCCTCTACCCACACCCTCTACCCACACCCTCTACCCACACCCTCACCCACACCTCTACCACACCCTCTACCCACACCCTGACCCACACCCTCTACCCACACCCTCTACCCACATCCCCGGGAAGGTTGGGGGGAAGGGGAGGAGAGGGGAGGGGGACGGGGGGGGACGGGGGGGGGGGGGGGGCCTCGGCGCCCACCTTGGTGGCCCGGAAGCAGAAGGCGGCCGCCTTGGTGTGGGCCTGGGCCGCCTCCACCACGGCCAGGCCCGAGTCCTCGGTGAGCGCCAGGTAGCGGCCGGTGGTGACGTGGCGCAGGCGGAAGGGCTGCCCCCACCGCAGGTGGCTGCCGCTCCAGCTGCCCGGCGGGGGGGGGGAGAAGGGGAGGGGGAGAGGGGCCGTCAGCGAGGAGGAGGATGGGGGGAGGGGGAATAAGGGGGAGGAGGGGGAGAAGGGTGGGGGGGTTGCGGGATCTGGGGTGGGGAGGGGGTTGGAGAGGAGGGAGGGAGGGGGGAGGGGTTAGAGGGGAGGGGGAGGGGGTTGGATGGGGGGAGGGGGTTAGAGGGGAGGGGAGGGGGCTGGAAGGGTGAGGGGGTGTGGGATCTGGGGTGTTGAGGGGGGGAGGTGGGGTGGGGAGGGGTTGGATGGGGGGAGGGGGTTAGAGGGAGGGGGAGGGGGTTGGAAGGGAGGGGGAGGTGGGGTGGGGAGGGGGAGGGGGTTGGAAGGGGGGGGAGGGGAGGGGGAGGGGGTTGGAAGGGGGGAGGGGGAGGGGAGGGGGTTGGAAGGGGGGAGGGGAGGGGGAGGGGGCTGGAAGGGGGAGGGGAGGGGGAGGATGTGGGGGAGGGGGAGGGGGTTGGAAGGGTAGGGGGGAGGTGGGTTGGGGAGGGGAGGGGGTTGGATGGGGAGGGGGAGGATGTGGGGAGGGGGAGGATGTGGGGGAGGGGGAGGATGTGGGGAGGGGAGGATGTGGGGAGGGGGAGGATGTGGGGAGGGGGAGGATGTGGGGTGGGGAGGGGAGGGGTTTGGAAGGGGGGAGGGGAGGGGGAGGATGTGGGGGGGGGAGGGGGTTGGAAGGGTAGGGGGGAGGTGGGTTGGGGAGGGGGAGGGGGTTGGATGGGGAGGGGAGGATGTGGGGAGGGGGAGGATGTGGGGAGGGGGAGGATGTGGGGTGGGGAGGGGGAGGGGTTTGGAAGGGGGAGGGGAGGGGGAGGATGTGGGGAGGGGGAGGGGGTTGGAAGGGTAGGGGGGGATGTGGGGTGGGGGAGGGAAGGGAGTTGGATGGGGAGGGGGAGGATGTGGGGAGGGGGAGGATGTGGGGAGGGGGAGGATGTGGGGTGGGGAGGATGTGGGGTGGGGAGGGGGAGGGGTTTGGAAGGGGGAGGGGGAGGGGGAGGATGTGGGGAGGGGGAGGGGGTAGGAAGGGTGGGGGGAGGGATACCAGGGAGGGGTCTTGGGGATACCAGGACATGGAGCCCTCTGGGGCCCTCAGGGAGGGGACATTGGGTGCCCCCCGCCCTTGAGTGGCCCCACCCCGCCCTTGGGTGGCCCCACTCCCCCCGGGGCACCCCCTCCCCCACCCCCACCCCGGGGGGGGTCTCACCTGATGCGCAGGGGCTCGAGGCGCCACAGCGAGCGGGCGTGGCCGCACACTGCCCCGCCCTCGTAGTTCACCACACTGCAGGGGGGGAGGAGCCGCTCAGAGACCCCGCCCCCGCCCCGCCCCCAAGTGAGACGCCCCGCCCCCTCCTCAAACTGACCAGCCCCCAGCCCCACCCGGGGGGGAGCTCGATGGGAGGGAGGTTGGGGAGGGGTCCTTGGGGGAGGGGTCCTTGGGGAGGGGCTCGGAGGGGGTTCTTGGGGGGGGGGGGAAGGGGCTTTAGGGGGGTCTGGGGGGGTTGGGAGGGGGCTTGGGGTTGGGAGGGGT
Organism: Picus viridis; assembly: GCA_033816785.1. Taxonomy (NCBI): domain Eukaryota; kingdom Metazoa; phylum Chordata; class Aves; order Piciformes; family Picidae; genus Picus; species Picus viridis. The sequence goes on along the minus strand of JAWKAJ010000087.1, from coordinate 6,013 downwards.
CTTGGGAGGTCCCTTGGAAGGGGTCTTGGGGGGATCTTGAGGGGGTCTTGAGGCACCTGGGGGGTGTCTTGAGGGGTCATGGGGGGTCTTGGGGGTCTTGAGGGGGTCTGAGGGGGTCTAGAGGGGTCATTGGGGGATTTGAGGGGTCTTGGGGGGGTCTTGGGGGCTTCTAGAGGGGTCATGGAGGGTCTTGAGGGGGTCTTGGGGGTCTTTAGGGGGTCTTGGGGGATCGTGGTGGGGGGCTTGAGGCACCATGGGGTGGTCTTGAGGGGTCTTGGGGGGGGTCTTGGGGGGGTCTTGGGGGGACTCTTTAGGGGTCTTGGGGAGGGTCTTGAGGGCATCCTTGAGGGGGTCTTGGGGGGCTCTTGAGGGGGTCTTGGGGGGCTCTTGAGGGGGTTTTGGGGGGCGTCCTTGAGGGGGTCTTGGGGGGCTCTTGAGGGGGTCTTGGGGGCTCTTGAGGAGGGTTTTGGGGGCGTCCTTGAGGGGGTCTTGGGGGGGCTCTTGAGGGGGTCTTGGGGGGCTCTTGAGGAGGGTTTTGGGGGGCTCTTGAGGAGGGTTTTGGGGGTGTCCTTGAGGGGGTCTTGGGGGGGCTCTTGAGGGGGTCTTGGGGGGCTCTTGGGGAGGGTTTTGGGGGCGTCCTTGAGGGGGTCTTGGGGAGGCTCTTGAGGGGGTCTTGGGGGGCTCTTGAGGGGGTCTTGGGGGGCTCTTGAGGAGGGTTTTGGGGGCGTCCTTGAGGGGGTCTTGGGGGGCTCTTGAGGGGGTCTTGGGGGGCTCTTGAGGAGGGTTTTGGGGGCGTCCTTGAGGGGGTCTTGGGGGGGCTCTTGAGGGGGTCTTGGGGGGCTCTTGAGGAGGGTTTTGGGGGCGTCCTTGAGGGGGTCTTGGGGGGCTCTTGAGGGGGTCTTGGGGGGCTCTTGAGGAGGGTTTTGGGGGCGTCCTTGAGGGGGTCTTGGGGGGGCTCTTGAGGGGGTCTTGGGGGGGGCTCTTGAGGAGGGTTTTGGGGGCATCCTTGAGGGGGTCTTGGGGGGCTCTTGAGGGGGTCTTGGGGGGCTCTTGAGGAGGGTTTTGGGGGTGTCCTTGAGGGGGTCTTGGGGGGCTCTTGAGGGGGTCTTGGGGGGCTCTTGGGGAGGGTTTTGGGGGCGTCCTTGAGGGGGTCTTGGGGGGCTCTTGAGGGGGTCTTGGGGGGCTCTTGAGGAGGGTTTTGGGGGCGTCCTTGAGGGGGTCTTGGGGGGCTCTTGAGGGGGTCTTGGCGGGGCTCTTGAGGAGGGTTTTGGGGGTGTCCTTGAGGGGGTCTTGGGGGCTCTTGAGGGGGTCTTGGGGGGGCTCTTGGGGAGGGTCTTGGGGGGCTCTTGGGGAGGGTCTTGGGGGGCTCTTGAGGAGGGTCTTGGGGGCGTCCTTGAGGGGGTCTTGGGGGGCTCTTGAGGGGGTCTTGGGGGCTCTTGAGGGGGTTTTGGGGGCGTCCTTGAGGGGGTCTTGGGGGGCTCTTGAGGGGGTCTTGGGGGGCTCTTGAGGAGGGTTTTGGGGGCGTCCTTGAGGGGGTCTTGGGGGGCTCTTGAGGGGGGTTTTGGGGGCGTCCTTGAGGGGGTCTTGGGGGGCTCTTGAGGGGGTCTTGGGGGGCTCTTGAGGAGGGTTTTGGGGGCGTCCTTGAGGGGGTCTTGGGGGGCTCTTGAGGGGGTCTTGGGGGGCTCTTGAGGAGGGTCTTGGGGGCGTCCTTGAGGGGGTCTTGGGGGGCTCTTGAGGGGGGTTTTGGGGGCGTCCTTGAGGGGGTCTTGGGGGGCTCTTGAGGGGGTCTTGGGGGGCTCTTGAGGAGGGTTTTGGGGGCGTCCTTGAGGGGGTCTTGGGGGGCTCTTGAGGGGGTCTTGGGGGGGCTCTTGAGGAGGGTTTTGGGGGGCTCTTGAGGAGGGTTTTGGGGGTGTCCTTGAGGGGGTCTTGGGGGGCTCTTGAGGGGGTCTTGGGGGGCTCTTGGGGAGGGTTTTGGGGCGTCCTTTGAGGGGGTCTTGGGAGGCTCTTGAGGGGGTCTTGGGGGGGCTCTTGAGGGGGTCTTGGGGGGCTCTTGAGGAGGGTTTTGGGGGCGTCCTTGAGGGGGTCTTGGGGGGCTCTTGAGGGGGTCTTGGGGGGGCTCTTGAGGAGGGTTTTGGGGGCGTCCTTGAGGGGGTCTTGGGGGGGCTCTTGAGGGGGTCTTGGGGGGCTCTTGAGGAGGGTTTTGGGGGCGTCCTTGAGGGGGTCTTGGGGGGGGCTCTTGAGGGGGTCTTGGGGGCTCTTGAGGAGGGTTTTGGGGGCGTCCTTGAGGGGGTCTTGGGGGCTCTTGAGGGGGTCTTGGGGGGCTCTTGAGGAGGGTTTTGGGGGTGTCCTTGAGGGGGTCTTGGGGGGCTCTTGAGGGGTCTTGGGGGGCTCTTGGGGGAGGGTTTTGGGGGCGTCCTTGAGGGGGTCTTGGGGAGGCTCTTGAGGGGGTCTTGGGGGGCTCTTGAGGGGGTCTTGGGGGGCTCTTGAGGAGGGTTTTGGGGGCGTCCTTGAGGGGGTCTTGGGGGGCTCTTGAGGGGGTCTTGGGGGGCTCTTGAGGAGGGTTTTGGGGGCGTCCTTGAGGGGGTCTTGGGGGGGCTCTTGAGGGGGTCTTGGGGGGGCTCTTGAGGAGGGTTTTGGGGGCGTCCTTGAGGGGGTCTTGGGGGCTCTTGAGGGGGTCTTGGGGGGCTCTTGAGGAGGGTTTTGGGGGCGTCCTTGAGGGGGTCTTGGGGGGGCTCTTGAGGGGGTCTTGGGGGGCTCTTGAGGAGGGTTTTGGGGGTGTCCTTGAGGGGGTCTTGGGGGGCTCTTGAGGGGGTCTTGGGGGGCTCTTGGGGAGGGTTTTGGGGGCGTCCTTGAGGGGTCTTGGGGAGGCTCTTGAGGGGGTCTTGGGGGGCTCTTGAGGAGGGTTTTGGGGGCGTCCTTGAGGGGGTCTTGGGGGGCTCTTGAGGGGGTCTTGGCGGGGCTCTTGAGGAGGGTTTTGGGGGTGTCCTTGAGGGGGTCTTGGGGGGCTCTTTGAGGGTCTTGGGGGGCTCTTGGGGAGGGTCTTGGGGGGCTCTTGGGGAGGGTCTTGGGGGGCTCTTGAGGAGGGTCTTGGGGGCGTCCTTGAGGGGGTCTTGGGGGCTCTTGAGGGGTCTTGGGGGGCTCTTGAGGGGGTTTTGGGGGCGTCCTTGAGGGGGTCTTGGGGGGCTCTTGAGGGGGTCTTGGGGGGCTCTTGAGGAGGGTTTTGGGGGCGTCCTTGAGGGGGTCTTGGGGGGCTCTTGAGGGGGTCTTGGGGGGCTCTTGAGGAGGGTTTTGGGGGGCTCTTGAGGAGGGTTTTGGGGGTGTCCTTGAGGGGGTCTTGGGGGCTCTTGAGGGGGTCTTGGGGGGGGCTCTTGGGGAGGGTTTTGGGGGCGTCCTTGAGGGGGTCTTGGGGAGGCTCTTGAGGGGGTCTTGGGGGGCTCTTGGGGGTCTTGGGGGCTCTTGAGGAGGGTTTTGGGGGCGTCCTTGAGGGGTCTTGGGGGGCTCTTGAGGGGGTCTTGGGGGGCTCTTGAGGAGGGTTTTGGGGGCGTCCTTGAGGGGGTCTTGGGGGGGCTCTTGAGGGGGTCTTGGGGGGGCTCTTGAGGAGGGTTTTGGGGGCGTCCTTGAGGGGGTCTTGGGGGGCTCTTGAGGGGGTCTTGGGGGGGCTCTTGAGGAGGGTTTTGGGGGCGTCCTTGAGGGGGTCTTGGGGGGCTCTTGAGGGGGTCTTGGGGGGCTCTTGAGGAGGGTTTTGGGGGCGTCCTTGAGGGGGTCTTGGGGGGGCTCTTGAGGGGGTCTTGGGGGGCTCTTGAGGAGGGTTTTGGGGGTGTCCTTGAGGGGGTCTTGGGGGGGCTCTTGAGGGGGTCTTGGGGGGCTCTTGGGGAGGGTTTTGGGGGCGTCCTTGAGGGGGTCTTGGGGAGGCTCTTGAGGGGGTCTTGGGGGGGGCTCTTGAGGAGGGTTTTGGGGCGTCCTTGAGGGGGTCTTGGGGGCTCTTGAGGGGGTCTTGGCGGGGCTCTTGAGGAGGGTTTTGGGGGTGTCCTTGAGGGGGTCTTGGGGGGCTCTTGAGGGGGTCTTGGGGGGCTCTTGGGGAGGGTCTTGGGGGGCTCTTGGGGAGGGTCTTGGGGGGCTCTTGAGGAGGGTCTTGGGGGGGCTCTTGAGGAGGGTCTTGGGGGCGTCCTTGAGGGGGTCTTGGGGGGCTCTTGAGGGGGTCTTGGGGGGCTCTTGAGGAGGGTCTTGGGGAGGCTCTTGAGGGGTCTTGGGGGCGTCCTTGAGGGGGTCTTGGGGGGCTCTTGAGGGGGTCTTGGGGGGCTCTTGAGGAGGGTCTTGGGGGCGTCCTTGAGGGGGTCTTGGGGGCGTCCTTGAGGGGGTCTTGGGGGGGGGGTCTTGAGGTCTTGGGGAGGATCTTGAGGGGGTATTGGGGGGGGTCTTGTGGGGGACTCTTGAAGGGGTCTTGGGGGCTCTTGAAGGGGTCTTGGGGAGGGTCTTGAGGGGGTCTTGGGGGGGGCTCTTGAGGGGTCTTGGGGGGTCTTCAGGGGCTCTTTAGTGGGTCTTGGGGAGGGTCTTGGGGGCGTCCTTGAGGGGGTCTTGGGGGGGACTCTTTAGGGGCTCTTGGGGGGACTCTTTAGGGGCTCTTGGGGAGAGTCTAGAGGGGTCATTGGGGGTCTTGGGGGGGCCCTTGAAGGGGTCTTGGGGAGTGTCTTGAGAGGGTCTTGGGGGGCTCTTGAAGGGGTCTTGGGGGGATCCTGAAGGGGTCTTTGGGGGGACTCTTTAGGGGGTCTTGGGGAGGGTCTTGAGGGGGTCATGGGGGGCTCTTGAAGGGGTCTTGGGGGGGGATCCTGAAGGGGTCTTGGGGGGACTCTTTAGGGGCTCTTGGGGAGGGTCTTGAGGGGGTCATGGGGGGGCTCTTGAGGGGTTTTTTGGGGAGGGTCTTGAGGGCGTCTTGAGGGGGCCCTGAGGGGGGTCTTGGGGAGGGTCTTGAGGCACCTCGGGGGGGGGTGGGGGTGTGTCTCGCTGTTGGGGTGCTCTTGGGAGGCGCCTCGAAAGGGTTATCGGGGAGGGGGGAGGGGGGGCGTCGGAGGGTGTTGGGGGGGGGTGTCGTTGGGGGTGGTTGGGGAGGGGTCTGCGGGGTGGGGGGTGGTCTCAGCACCTCCTGTCCTCCCCCTGCTCGGCGGAGGCGGCCGCCAGGCACTCGTCCATGTGGCCGTGGAACAGCCGCGTCCGTGACCGCCCCGCACGTACCCTGGGGGGGGGGGGGGGGGAAGGGGTGTGACGTCATCGAGGGGGGCTGGACCTCCCCCCGCCCCCCGAGCCCTCCCACCCCCCCAACACTGACCCTCCCCCCTCCTCCCGCCCCCCCACCCCCCCAAGACCAGGACCTCCCTCCCGAGACACTTCCCGATGCCCCTCTCAAGGCACCTCCCCCCCCCAGATCCACCCCCCCTGCGACACACACCCCCCCGGGGACCCCCCCGAGACCCTCCCCCCGAGAACCCCCCCGAGACCCACCCCCGAGATCCCCTCCCCGAGATCACCCCAGAGACCCCCCCAGAGACCCCCCCAGAGACCCCCCCAGAGACCCCAACCCCAAGACCCTCAAAGACCAAAGCCCCCCAAAGACCCCCTCAAGACCCCCCAAGACCCCCTCTAGATCCCCCCAAGACCCAAGACCCCCCCAAGACCCCTCTAGACCCCCCCAAGACCAAAGCCCCCCAAGACCACCTCAAGACACTCCCAAGACCCCTTAAGACCCCCAAAACCCAAGCCCCCCAAGACTCCCCCTGAGACTCTCCCCAAGACCCCCTCTAGACCCCCCAAGACCAAAGCCCCTCCAAGACCCCCTCTAGACCCCCCCAAGAGCAAAGCCCCCCAAGACCACCTCAAGACCCTCCCAAGACCCCTTAAGACCCCCCCCCCCCAAGACCAAAGCCCCCCTAGACCCCCTCAAGACCCTCCCAAGACCCCCTCAAGACCCCCTCAAGACCAAAGCCCCCCAACACACCCCCCAAGACCCAAGCCCCCCAAG
>JAWKAJ010000086.1:0-54992 GCA_033816785.1 Picus viridis | reverse complement strand
TGGGAGCAGGTCTCTGCCCGACGGAAGAAGGGCAGACGGAGCAAGCGTGCTACTTTGAGCAGCATGCTGCCTACAGTGCAGGTTCAGAATAGGTATGAGGCTCTACAGGAGGAGCAGGTCATAGGTGAGGATGAGGACTCAAGGAAGACAGAAGCTGCACCAATGACAGGTTCCCTCAGGCCAGCTATCAAAACTAGTCCAGAAAGGAAACCTCGTAGGGTCATCGTTGTAGGAGACTCCCTACTGAAGGGGGCAGAGGGCCCAATATGCAGACCAGACCCATTTCATAGGGAGATCTGCTGCCTCCCTGGTGCCCAAGTAAAGGACATAGTAGGCAAAATTCCCGAACTTGTGAGCCCTTCAGACTACTACCCACTGCTGGTCTTTCAGGTGGGTAGTGACGATGCAACAATGCAAGGCTCACGGTCAATTAAAAGAGATTTCAGAACGTTAGGGCACCTGCTAAAGGGATCAGGATCTCAAGTAGTGTTCTCTGCTATCCCTCTAACGTCAGTGATGGATGAGGGAACATTGTGGAAGAGCCAACAGGTCAATTCATGGCTCAGGGACTGGTGCCATCGGCAGGGATTTGGGTTCTACAATCATGGTTTGGTTTTCAAGGCAGCAGAGCTAAAAACAACTTATGGGACACACTTGTCCCAGAGGGGGAAAAGGATCCTGGGGCAGGAATTGGCAGGGCTCATAGACAGGGCTTTAAACTAGATTTGAAGGGGGGAGGGGTTGGTGGTCTCCTGCTGGCCTGTGACAAGCAGGGGGCAGCTCACCTGAGGTGGAGGGATGGAGAGCCAGTAGGGGCTCTCAGCTTGCTGCCCTGAGGCAAGACACAAATGACACACCAGGACACCCTGTGGAAACCAAGGGGAGTTGGCACAGGAGGACGACAGGGCCAGCCCAGCTGAAGTGCTTCTATGCAAATGCACGTAGCTTGGGCAACAAACAGGATGAGTTAAGGGCCACCGTGATGCTGGGACGCCATGACATAGTGGGCATCACCGAAACTTGGTGGGACGACTCCACGACTGGAACGTAGGGATAGACGGGTATAAGCTTTTAGGAAGGATAGGCAGGGAAGGAGAGGAGGAGGTGTTGCCCTCTATGTCAACAACCAGCTGGAATCAGCAGAACTCCACCTGGGGAGGCATGATGAGTCGGTTGAAAGTTTATGGGTTAGAATTAAAGGCAAGACAGGGGAAGGAGATATTACTGTGGGGGTCTCCTACAGGCCACCTGACCAGCAGAACCAAGCAGATGAGGCTCTGCACAGGCAAATAGAAGCGGCTTCCAGGTCACAAGCCCTGGTCCTCATGGGGGATTTCAACCACCCTGACATCTGTTGGAGGGACAACACAGCAAAGCATCAGCAATCCAGGATGTTCCTGGACTGCATAGAAGACAACTTCCTCCTCCAAATGGTAGAGGAACCAACAAGAAAAGGTGCTACGCTGGACCTTGTTCTCACCAACAGGGAAGGGTTGGTAACAAATGTGAGGCTCAGAGACGGCCTTGGCTGCAGTGACCATGAAGCAGTTGAATTTAATATCCTCAGGGCAATCAGGAGGACATATTCTAAGCTTACGACCCTAGACTTTAGGCGTGCAGACTTCGATCGCTGCAGGGATCTGCTAGCCAAAGTGTCGTGGGACGAAGCCCTGGAGGGAAGAGGGACCCAGGACAGCTGGTCAGTATTCAAGGACCACCTCCTCTGTGTCCAGGAGCTATGTATACCTATAAGGAGAAAAGCAGGAAGGAATGCTAGGAGGCCTGCCTGGATGAACAAGGAGCTGCTGGACACACTATCACGTAAAAAGAAACTCTACAGGAAGTGGAAGGAAGGACAGATAGAACAGGGGTATATAAGGAAGCTGCCCGAGCAGCAAGAGGCCTGGTTAGGAAAGCCAAAGCAGAGTTTGAACTGAATCTAGCCAGGGGGTTAAAGGGAACACTAAGAATTTCTATAGGTATATTAATGGCAAGAAGAAGACTAGGGAAGGTGTGGGCCCCCTCAGAAAGGAAAGTGGTGAATTGGTCACTAGTGATGTGGAAAAGGCTGAGGTACTCAATCACTTCTTTACCTCAGTCTTCACTGCAAGGGCCTCCAGCCACACTCCTGGTGTCATGGCAGACGATGCCAGGGACGGGGAGGAAGAACTGCCCATCATAAGTGAAGCTCAGGTTCGTGATCACCTGAAGAACCAGAAAGTGTTCAAGTCCATAGGACCCGACGGGATACACCCACGGGTGCTGAGAGAACTGGCAGATGAGGTTGCCAAGCCCCTCTCTATTATATTCCAGAAGTCATGGCAGACTGGGGAAGTCCCCACAGACTGGAAAAGGGGAAACATTACTCCCATTTTCAAAAAGGGCAAGAAGGAGGAACCGGGGAACTACAGGCCAGTCAGTCTCACCTCTGTGCCCGGAAAGATCATGGAGCAGATCCTCCTGGAGGCACTAATGACTCAGAAGAATAGTGAAGAGGTGATTGGGAATAGTCAGCATGGCTTTGCCAAGGGCAAATCCTGCCTGACAAACCTGGTGGCCTTCTATGATCAGGTGACAGCATTAATAGATGAGGGGCGAGCAACTGATGTCGTTTACCTGGACTTGAGCAAAGCCTTTGACACTGTCCCACACCACCTCCTGGTCTCCAAGCTGGCGACACATGGGTTTGATGGATGGACCACTAGATGGATAAAGAATTGGCTTGATGGCCGCACCCAAAGAGTGGCTGTCAACGGGTCCATGTCCCAGTGGAGGCCAGTGACAAGCGGAGTCCCTCAGGGATCAGTCCTGGGACCTGTCTTGTTCAACATCTTTGTGGGTGACATGGACAGTGGCATCGAGTGCACCCTCAGCAAGTTTGCTGATGACACCAAGCTGTGTGGTGCAGTGGACACCCTGGAGGGAAGGGATGCCATCCAGAGGGACCTGGACAGGCTGGAGAGGTGGGCACAAGCCAACCTCATGAGCTTCAACAAGACCAAGTGCAGGGTCCTGCATCTGGGTCGAGGCAATCCCAGGCACAAATACAGGCTGGGCAGTGACTGGCTGGAGAGCAGCCCTGAGGAGAGAGACTTGGGGGTGCTGGTGGACGAGAAGCTCAACATGAGCTCTCAGTGTGCACTTGCAGCCCGGAAAGCCAATCAGATCCTGGGCTGCATCAGGAGAAGTGTGACCAGCAGGTCAAGGGAGGTGCTTCTCCCCTCTACTCAGCTCTGGTGAGACCCCACCTGGAGTACTGCGTCCAGTTCTGGAGCCCATATTACAGGAGAGATGTGGACGTGCTGGAGCGTGTCCAGAGAAGGGCCACGAGGATGAGCAGAGGGCTGGAGCACCTCTCCTATGAGGACAGACTGAAGGAGTTGGGGCTGTTCAGTCTGGAGAAGAGAAGGCTCCCAGGTGACCTCATTGTGGCTTTCCAGTATCTGAAGGGGGCCTACAGGAAGTCTGGGGAGGGACTTCTCAGGATCTCAGGTAGTGATAGGACTAGGGGGAATGGAATGAAGCTGGAAATGGGGAGATTCAGGCTGGATGTGAGGAGGAAGTTCTTTACCATGAGAGTGGTGAAGCCCTGGAATGGGTTGTCCAGGGAGGTGGTTGAGGCCCAGTCCCTGGAGGTGTTTAAGCCCAGGCTGGACGAGGCTCTGGCCAGCGTGATCTAGTGTAGGGTGTCCCTGGCCATGGCAGGGGGGTTGGAACTAGATGATCCTTGTGGTCCCTTCCAACCCTGACTGATTCTATGATTCTATGATTCTATGAAAACCTGAGAATTCCTCCCCCACCTTCCCTCCTTTTCCCTGATAAGGAAAAAAGAGAGGAGGGGGAAAAAAAAGGGGGTGTGTGGGTGTGTAGGGGTAAAGAGAAGGAGGTTAATCTACCAAAAAATTAATCTGGAGTCAGTTTGGAAGTAGGAGAAGTAAATTTTTTAACAATACATATATATCCATAGCAGTAACAGGGAGGGTTTACAAGGGTAAGGAATATGGATGAATAGGAAAATACACAAAACCAAATTTGGATGGCCTTGTATCTCTCTCAGTGTATGTGGATTTCAGTCCTTCAGGGAGGCCTGGATGCAGCAGGGAGAAGATCAGGCCTGACCATGTGGCAGAACCAGGAGGCTAGCAGTGGCTGTTGGTCCTTTCAAATAGGCGAGGCAGGAGCAAAGAGAGGAAAAATGGCTGCAGTGTCTTCCTTTTGATAGGCTTGCTGGACAGGAAAGGGAGTGGGAATAGAATAGAATAGAATAGAATAGAATAGAATAGAATAGAATAGAATAGAATAGAATAGAATAGAATAATAGAATTAACCAGGTTGGAAAAGAATGTAATGGGTTAACCCACTTGTTTCCATACAACCAGAAGTGAGGGAAAGTAACACACAAAAGAAACAAACAAACAAATCTCTTTGTTGAAATGAAAAGTTTTACTGAGAAAATGGGATAATATAATGCACAATTACCTTAGCTTAACCTATTTGCAGGAAAAAAAAAAAAAAACATAGCAATATGCAGAAAGCAGCATCATTGGCCACAACAACCCCATGCAGTGCTACAGGCTGGGGTCAGAGTGGCTGGACAGTGGCCAGGCAGAAAGGGACCTGGGGGGTAATGGCTGACAGTAGGCTGAAAATGAGCCAGCAGTGTGCCCAGGTGGACAAGAAAGACAATGGCATCCTGGAGGTCATTCTGCCCTGTACTCAGCACTGGTTAAGTCACAGCTTGAGTCCTGTGCCCAGTTCTAGACCCCTCAGTTTAGGAAGGATGTTGAGTTGCTGGAACATGTCCAGAGAAGGGCAACAAAGCTGGGGAGGGGTCTGGAGCACAGCCCTGTGAGGAGAGGCTGAGGGAGCTGGGGTTGCTTAGCATGAAGAAGAGAAGGCTCAGGGGAGACCTTCTTGCTCTCTACAACTCCCTGAAGGGAGGTTGTAGCCAGGAGGGGACTGGTCTCTTCTCCCAGGCAGCCAGCACCAGAACAAGAGGACACAGTCTCAAGCTGCACCAGGGGAGGTTTAGGCTGGATATTAGGAAGAAGTTCTTCATAGATAGAGAGATTGGCCATTGGAATGTGCTGCCCAGGGAGGCGGTGGAGTCACCATCACTGGAGGTGTTTAGAAAGAGACTGGATGGGGTGCTTAGTGCCCTGATTTAGTTGATTAGATGGTGTTGGGTGTTAGGTTGGACTTGATGATCTCAAAGGTCTTTTCCAACCTAGTTAACTCTTTTCTTTTCTATTCTATCATAAAGCAGAAAACCAGTGAGCTAAACAACTCCCACCTGTCCTGCCACCATCCCTGTGGAAAAGCACCAACACCCAAACTCCAGAACCCCAAAGCAGCAGCTGCAACAGGAAGCCTCATGTGTTACAATGGAACTTCAAGCCCCATAATACTTTCCTCCAGCCAGCATTTCATTCTGAATCTGGCATGAAGCAAGATAGTTTTTGAGTAACAGCAGTGGATTTGAACATGACAAGAATGAAAAGAAGGAGGTGGATGGCAAAAAGAGCAAATTGAAGACAGGTCCCCTGTCATCTTGTTTAAATCTCTTCCATAGTTACAAGCAATAAAAAAATGCATTGCTTGCCTTTGTTGCTTACATGAGTAACTGCAAGAACAGATTCAGCAGAAAGAAATGTGGATTTCTGTAGAGTTCCTCTAGATGGCAAACTTTATCTGTTCTATTTATCTTACCTATTCAAAAGTTAAAACATCCTACACTACTGGGACCATTCAGTCCCTTCTGGATGACTAATGACTCCAGTGGGCTTCCTAATAGGCAATTTCTGTAAGAGGTCTGGTCTTGCATGCATCCAATATTTAGTTCTTCGAGAAGAATGATAACAAAGATCTGCTTTTTTGCTTCCTAAGTTGTATTTTGAACAGCTATAAAGTAAGTGTGATGGTAGCATTGTGACAGAACTGTACTACAGGCTCCATGGTATTAGAATCATAGAATTGTTAGGCTGGAAGGGACCTCAAGGATCATCTATTTCCAACCCCCTCTGCCATGGGCAGGGACACCTCACACTACAGCAGGTTGCTCTGAGCCACATCCAGCCTGGCCTTCAAAACCTCCAGGGATAAGGCTTCCACCACCTCCCTGGGCAATTTGTTCCAGTGTCTCACCACCCACATAGGGAAGAACTTCTTCCTAACATCCAATCTTAATCGACCCATTTCTAGTACTGTTCCATCCCCCTAGTCTTATCATTACCCGACACCCTAAAAAGCCACTCCCCAGCTTTCTTGTAGGCCCCTTTCAGATACTGGAAGGCCAGAATTTATGGTTAGTATTAAATGATTTAGTGGGTAGCAAGATGACAAAGAATCAAGCTCCTATTTTTCTCCGGAAATCAGAATACAGTCTTAGTCTTTACGCTTTATACAACAGAAATGGAGCTTCCATAACAACTCTTGGTATTTACAAAAAGCCCATTATAGCAATATATCACTGCTGTTCATGGGGCTTTATATGGCAGTAGTTACCATTCTGCATTTTCTGTGGGCCACAAGGACAATCAGAGGGCTGGAGCACCTCTGCTATGAGGACAGACTGAAGGAGTTGGGGCTGTTCAGTCTGGAGAAGAGAAGGCTCCAAGGTGACCTCATTGTGGCCTTCCAGTATCTGAAGGGGGCTACAAGAAGGCTGGGGGGAGGGACTTTGCAGCATATCATGTAGTGATAGGACTAGGGGGAATGGAATGAAACTGGAGGTGGGGAGATTCAGGCTGGATGTGAGGAGGAAGTTCTTCACCATGAGAGTTGTGAAGCTCTGGAATGGGTTGTCCAGGGAGGTGGTTGAGGCCCTGTCCCTGGAGATGTTTAAGACCAAGCTGGATGAGGCTGTGGCCAGCCTGATCTAGTGTGGGGTGTCCCTGGCCATGGCAGGGGGTTGGAACTAGATGATCCTTGAGGTCCCTTCCAACCCTAACAATTCTATGATTCTATGATTCTGTGGACAAAGGAAGCAACAACTTCAAAGGCTGATGCCTGTGTCCAGCACCCTGCTGTTGATATTTGTGGTGGTTTGAAAATTCCCCCAACGTTAAATTGCCAGCTGGGCCCAGTTGGAAGCAAATGAAGCTGCATTTACAAGCAAAGCTACAATCTGCAATGGAATGCAATGAATATGTACCAAATATACAATATTTACATATATTTACAGGTATTTACAATTTGTAAACAGCACAAGAACTGCCCTGGACAAAAACCAGGGGAGCTAAGAGCTCTCCCTTCCATTCTCCCCCTTAACCCCCTGGACACAGACAGACAAGAGAAAGAGCAGAGAATTATTTTTTTAGTACTTAGCCAAAACAAAGAACACAGCCAAGGTCAGCAAAGCCAGCCAGAAGCAAGTTAGTGTCTCCCAGAGTGAGGAAACCAAAAAGAGAGAGAAAGTTAGCCTGCACAACCAGCTTGTTTGTAATTTATCCAACGGGACTGTTTAGAACTTATCATTATTTTCCTTCTTACATCCAATGGTGATTTATTTACATTCTACCACTTTCTGTTCAAGATCTGCGGAAAATTTTAAAGGTACAGGATAAAACTACCACAACATCGTTTCTTTGTGCTCCTTGACAAAGCCCCATCTGTGTTCCTCTGCCTGAATGAAACAATTTATGAACTCCAAGGAGTGATCACTTCATTAATTTTCCAGGTGATAGTATGTGTGGCATTTTGCTCAGGTGTGACATATGCCATAGCCACCAATTTGCTTGGGAGGTTTTGCTATGGCCCTGACTATCTACCTGAAGTTTAATGTTCAGTTTAAGTTTGTCCTGCCTTTCAACACATTAGTTATTATCATATCCCTCAACCTCCCTTTTCTTTCCTTCCACTCCTTAAGTCATGCACCATGTCATGCCTCTGACTAGACTGTAAGGAGCTCAGGCTTCTGTTTGGTCTGTAAAATTTCTGAGCAATCTTTTAGTGCTCTACAGATACATATAACAGCCCTAGCCATACTGTTTTCTCTACCTTAAGGGATTTGTCTCCCTTTATTTATCTTTTCACCTTTCAGATAGTCTTACACCCCAAAAACATTCGCCTATAGTTTACTCAAGCTCTTGTTTCCTCAAATCAGTCTTCCCAGCCCAGAGATCATCGCTGGCACCATGTGATCTCCCTCTGACTCAGGATTTGCTTTCAGAGGAATATCCACACCTCTGTGCAGTTTTGGTGATCACACCTGACCTATCTCAAGAGTTTCTCATCTCACCTCTGTGATAGGAAATCTATTCAGTCGTCCTCCTCCTGCTGTCAGATTGCATCACACACTCGTGTTACTGACTGCACCTCTTCTTTTGCCTTGAGCTCCCCAACTGTCATTTCCCTAGTGACTGTGCCTGCCCTAAGCAGCTTGTGCTTGGTTCTTGCATAACTATTCCAGTCAGGACACCAAGAGACCTTTTCTCTTTATTTCCTCTGCTTAGGGTCACCATGCATCAGTAAGCACTCTGTGATCAGACATACCCTCCAGAATAGCAATGTAAGAGGGCAGATCTCCAGCCTTTACTGAATCAGAGGGCTGACTGATAATGAATAGGACAATGTGATATGTCCTCATTTGTCAATACATAAAATGCATGACAACAGAATTTTGTCCATCATGACTGATGGACAACTGAATTCTCATGTTGTCCAGAACAATTTTTCCCCCTACTCTGACAAGAAAGCTAGAATCAGGCTTGATCTGAGCCAACAGACACTCTTTTAACAGACTCTCTTTTATCTTGACTTCCCCCCCAGTTTTACTACTGAATGAGAAAAAAATGGCTAGCCAGTTCTGCTTACAAGCAAGGACACAGAAAGCAAGACCCAGTACACATGTTGCCCATGGAGCCTTCTGCTCCCTTTCTGAGGCAATGGCACAGCACAGCCTTCTAAATGGTCCATAAATATCAGTATTCTCTTGCCCTATTGCATCTGATTTTATATATTTTGCATACACTTAGCATATCATAGAATCATAGAATTGTTAGGGTTGGAAGGGACCTCAAGGATCATCTAGTTCCAAACCCTTTGCCATGGGCAGGGACACCTCACCCTACATCAGGTTGCTCAGAGCTACATCCAGCCTGGCCTTAAAAACCTCCAGGAATGGGGTTTCTACCACCTTCCTGGGCAACCTGTGCCAGTCTCTCACCACCCTCATAGGGAAGAACTTTGTTCTAACATCCAATCTGAATCTTCCCATTTCTATAATGGGTCATGATGCTGGGGGAATGGAGCTTTGGAATAAAGAATTTCTTTACCTACCTCAATAACAGAATAGGAAGAGAAGAGAGGAGAAGGGAAGAGAAGGGAGGAGAAGGGAGGAGAAGGGAAGAGAAGGGAAGGGAAGGGAAGGGAAGGAAGGAAGGGAAGGAAGGGAAGGAAGGGAAGGGAAGGGAAGGGAAGGGAAGGGAAGGGAAGGGAAGGGAAGGGAAGGGAAGGGAAGGGAAGGGAAGGGAAGGGGAAGGGAAGGGAAGGGAAGGGAAGGGAAGGGAAGGGAAGGGAAGGGAAGGGAAGGAAGGGAAGGGAAGGGAAGGGAAGGGAAGGGAAGGGAAGGGAAGGGAAGGAAGGGAAGGGGAAGGAAGGGAAGGAAGGGAAGGGAAGGAAGGGAAGGGAAGGAAGGGAAGGGAAGGGAAGGGAAGGAAGGGAAGGTTTGGGAAGGGAAGGTTTGGGAAGGGAAGGTTTGGGAAGGGAAGGTTTGGGAAGGGAAGGAAGGTTTGGGAAGGGAAGGGAAGGTTTGGGAAGGAAGGGAAGGTTTGGGAAGGGAAGGGAAGGTTTGGGAAGGAAGGAAGGGAAGGTTTGGGAAGGGAAGGGAAGGGAAGGGAAGGGAAGGGAAGGGAAGGGAAGGAAGGAAGGGAAGGGAAGGGAAGGGAAGGGAAGGGAAGGGAAGGGAAGGGAAGGGAAGGAAGGAAGGAAGGGAAGGGAAGGGAAGGAAGGAAGGGAAGGGAAGGGAAGGAAGGGAAGGGAAGGGAAGGGAAGGGAAGGGAAGGGAAGGAAGGGAAGGGAAGGGAAGGGAAGGGAAGGGAAGGGAAGGGAAGGGAAGGTTTGGGAAGGTTTGGGGGAAGGTTTGGGAAGGGAAGGTTTGGGAAGGGAAGGTTTGGGAAGGGAAGGGAAGGGAAGGAAGGGAAGAGAAGAGAAGAAGAAGAGAAGAGAAGAGAAGAGAAGAGAAGAGAAGAGAAGAGAAGAGAAGGAGAAAGAAAGAAGAGAAGAGGAAGAGAAGAGAAGAGAAGAGAAGAGAAAGAAGAGAAGAGAAGAAAAGAGAAGAGAAGAGAAGAGAAGAGAAGAGAAGAGAAGAGAAGAGAAGAGAAGAGAAGAGAAGAGAAGAGAAGAGAAGAGAAGAGAAGAGAAGAGAAGAGAAGAGAAGAGAAGAGAAGAGAAGAGAAGAGAAGAGAGAATTAACCAGGTTGGAAAAAAAACTTTGATATCATTGAGTCCAACCTATCACCCAACATTATATGGCTTGGACAGGAGCACACTGCATTGGGTTAGGAACTGGCTGGAGGGCGAGCCCAGAGAGTGGTGGTGAATGGTGCCACAGCCAGCTGGCGACCAGGCACTAGTGGTGTGCCCAAGGATCCAGTGTTGGGCCCCATGCTCTTTAATATCTTTATTGATGATCTGGATGAGGGCATTGAGTCCATATCAATGAGGAAATAGTGGCCGACACCAAGCTGGGGGCAGTTGATCTGCTGGAGGGTAGAGAGGCTTTGCAGGACCTCAACAGGCTGGACAGATGGGCAGAGTCCAAGGGCAGGAGATTGAACACATCCAAGTGCCAGGCTCTGCACATTGGCCACAACAACCCCATGCAGTGCTACAGGCCAGGGTCAAGTGGCCGGAGGGCGGCCAGGTAGAGAGGGACCTGGGGGTGCTGGTTGATTGTAGGCTGAACATGAGCCTGCAGTGTGCCCAGGCAGCCAAGGGCCTTGATCAGCATCTGGCCTGCCTCAGGAACAGTGTGGCCAGCAGGAGCAGGGAGGTCATTCTACCCCTGTACACTGCACTGGTTAGGCCGCACCTTGAGTCCTGTGTCCAGTTCTGGGCCCCTCAGTTTAGGAAGGATGTTGACTTGTTGGAGCATGTCCAGAGAAGGGCAACAAAGTTGGTGAGGGTTTGGAACACAAGCCCTATGAGGAGAGGCTGAGGGAGCTGGGGTTGCTTAGCCTGGAGAAGAGGAGACTCAGGGGTGACATTATTGCTCTCTACAACTACCTGAAGGGAGGTTGTAGACAGGCAGAGGTTGGTCTCTTCTCCCAGGCAGCCAGCACCAGAACAAGAGGACACAGTCTTGGGCTGCGCCAGGGGAGGTTTAGGCTGGATGTTAGGAAGAAGTTCTATACAGAGAGAGTGACTGCCCATTGGAATGTGCTGCCTGGGGAGGTGGTGGAGTCACCATCATTGGAGGTGTTCAGGAGGAGACTTGCTGGGGTGCTTGGTGCCATGGTTTGGTTGTTTAGGTGGGTTGGATTGGTTGATGGGTTGGACACAATGATCTTGAATTCTCTTTCAACCTGGTGTATTGTATTGTATTGTATTGTATTATCTAATGGATATCTAACAGATGGAGCTCTTACCCTATTCTACACTGCAGTATATATTGATGGCTGTGCGTCCTATTTCTAAATGTGCAGTGAAGACAAGCTGACAAATTCTGGCCCTCTGGAAAAGACATTCTCTGCAAGTCCAGCCTATAGATAATCATAAACTCTGTTCATGCTGATGGCAAATACTTCGTGTATTTTACTACAACGAGAGGGAGAATAGCCACCAGCCAGATGGCATTTGCAAATGATCCAACCCTAATCTAATATTCGAGAGCATGACCTACATCTTGTTGCTGCCATCTTTTCTTTGAATGATTAATTCTCAGTTCATGAGATTTTCCAAGCAGGACCTATCCTTCGAGGTGCCTAGTACTTACCATGTGCTTTTGCCTGCTTATGTTCTGCTTCTCCTTTCCCAGAGCAGAAGCACCTCAGATCTCCTTAAAAACAGCATCATAAATTTTAATCTAAAGTTCTAGGGACCTGGTATAGTATTTTACTGGAAAAACATCAGTCATTGGACTATCACAGTCATACATTTTTCTGTACAAAGGGATAGGCAAGTGACAATAGAAGGCTCCAAGGAGACCTTATTGTGGCTTTCCAGTGTCTTAAGGGACCTACAAGAAGGCTGGGGAGGGACTTTTAGGGTGTCAGGTAATAATAGGACTAGGGTCAAAACAAAACTAGAAATGGGTAGATTCAGATTGGATGTTAGGGAAAAGTTCTTCACCATGAAGGTGGTGAGAGACTGGCACAGGTTGCCCAGGGAGGTGGTGGAAGCCTCATGCCTGGAGGTTTTTAAGACCAGGCTGGATGTTGCTCTGAGCAACCAGAACAAGAGGACACAGTGTCATGCTGTGCCAAGGGAGGTTTAGGTTGGATGTTAGGAAGAAGTTCTTCACAGAAAGAGATTTGCCATTGGAATGTGCTGCCCAGGGAGGTGGTGGAGTCACCATCACTGGAGGTGTTAGGAAAGAGAGACTGGTGGAGTGCTTGGTGCCTGTGGTTTAGTTGATTAGATGATGTTGGGTGATAGGTTGGACACAATGATCTCAAAGGTCTCTTCCAACCTATCACCCAACATCATCTAATCAGCAAACCATGGCCAAGCACTCCATCGGTCTCTAGGCACCTCAGTGATGGTGACTCCACCTGCGAGAGAGAAGACCTCAATCCCTCTGAGCAAATCTCTTTTTCTTGTGAAGAATTCTTTCAGACTCTAAACCTCACTTGGCAACGCTGATGTCTCTTGCTCTGGTTGCTCAGAGCAACATCCAGCCTAGTCCCCAAAAACCTCCAGGCATGAGGCCCACCACCTCCCTGGGCAACCTGTGCCCAGTCTCTCACCACCTTCATGGTGAAGAACTTTTCCTAACATCCAATCTGAATCTACCCATTTCTAGTTTTGTTTGACCCTAGTCCTATTATTACCTGACACCCTAAAAAGTCCCTCCCCAGCCTTCTTGTAGGTCCCTTAAGACACTGGAAAGCCACAATAAGGTCTCCTTGGAGCCTTCTATTGTCACTTGCCTATCCCTTTGTACAGAAAAATGTATGACTGTGATAGTCCAATGACTGATGTTTTTCCAGTAAAATACTATACCAGGTCCCTAGAACTTTAGATTAAAATTTATGATGCTGTTTTTAAGGAGATCTGAGGTGCTTCTGCTCTGGGAAAGGAGAAGCAGAACATAAGCAGGCAAAAGCACATGGTAAGTACTAGGCACCTCGAAGGATAGGTCCTGCTTGGAAAATCTCATGAACTGAGAATTAATCATTCAAAGAAAAGATGGCAGCAACAAGATGTAGGTCATGCTCTCGAATATTAGATTAGGGTTGGATCATTTGCAAATGCCATCTGGCTGGTGGCTATTCTCCCTCTCGTTGTAGTAAAATACACGAAGTATTTGCCATCAGCATGAACAGAGTTTATGATTATCTATAGGCTGGACTTGCAGAGAATGTCTTTTCCAGAGGGCCAGAATTTGTCAGCTTGTCTTCACTGCACATTTAGAAATAGGACGCACAGCCATCAATATATACTGCAGTGTAGAATAGGGTAAGAGCTCCATCTGTTAGATATCCATTAGATAATACAATACAATACAATACAATACACCAGGTTGAAAGAGAATTCAAGATCATTGTGTCCAACCCATCAACCAATCCAACCCACCTAAACAACTAAACCATGGCACCAAGCACCCCAGCAAGTCTCCTCCTGAACACCTCCAATGATGGTGACTCCACCACCTCCCCAGGCAGCACATTCCAATGGGCAGTCACTCTCTCTGTATAGAACTTCTTCCTAACATCCAGCCTAAACCTCCCCTGGCGCAGCCCAAGACTGTGTCCTCTTGTTCTGGTGCTGGCTGCCTGGGAGAAGAGACCAACCTCTGCCTGTCTACAACCTCCCTTCAGGTAGTTGTAGAGAGCAATAATGTCACCCCTGAGTCTCCTCTTCTCCAGGCTAAGCAACCCCAGCTCCCTCAGCCTCTCCTCATAGGGCTTGTGTTCCAAACCCCTCACCAACTTTGTTGCCCTTCTCTGGACATGCTCCAACAAGTCAACATCCTTCCTAAACTGAGGGGCCCAGAACTGGACACAGGACTCAAGGTGCGGCCTAACCAGTGCAGTGTACAGGGGTAGAATGACCTCCCTGCTCCTGCTGGCCACACTGTTCCTGAGGCAGGCCAGGATGCCACTGGCCCTCTTGGCTGCCTGGGCACACTGCAGGCTCATGTTCAGCCTACAATCAACCAGCACCCCCAGGTCCCTCTCTACCTGGCCGCTCTCCGGCCACTCTGACCCTGGCCTGTAGCACTGCATGGGGTTGTTGTGGCCAATGTGCAGAGCCTGGCACTTGGATGTGTTCAATCTCCTGCCCTTGGACTCTGCCCATCTGTCCAGCCTGTTGAGGTCCCTCTGCAAAGCCTCTCTACCCTCCAGCAGATCAACTGCCCCCAGCTTGGTGTCGTCCGCAAATTTACTGATGATGGACTCAATGCCCTCATCCAGATCATCAATAAAGATATTAAAGAGCATGGGGCCCAACACTGATCCTTGGGGCACACCACTAGTGCCTGGCCGCCAGCTGGCTGTGGCACCATTCACCACCACTCTCTGGGCTCGGCCCTCCAGCCAGTTCCTAACCCAATGCAGTGTGCTCCTGTCCAAGCCATATAATGTTGGGTGATAGGTTGGACTCAATGATATCAAAGTTTTTTTCCAACCTGGTTAATTCTCTCTTCTCTTCTCTTCTCTCTCTTCTCTTCTCTTCTCTTCTCTTCTCTTCTCTTCTTCTTCTCTTCTCTTCTCTTCTCTTCTTCTCTTCTCTTCTCTTCTCTTCTCTTCTCTTCTCTTCTCTTCTCTTCTCTTCTCTTCTCTTCTCTTCTCTTCTCTTCTCTTCTCTTCTCTTCTCTCTTCTTCTCTTCTCTTCTCTTCTCTTCTTCTCTTCTCTTCTCTTCTCTTCTCTTCTCTTCTCTTCTCTTCTCTTCTCTTCTCTTCTCTTCTCTTCTCTTCCCTTCCCTTCCCTTCCCTTCCTTCCCAAACCTTCCCTTCCCAAACCTTCCCTTCCCAAACCTTCCCAAACCTTCCTTCCTTCCTTCCCTTCCCTTCCCCTTCCTTCCCTTCCCTTCCCTTCCCTTCCCTTCCCCTTCCCTTCCCTTCCCTTCCCTTCCCTTCCCTTCCCTTCCCTTCCCTTCCCTTCCCTTCCCTTCCCTTCCTTCCTTCCCTTCCTTCCCTTCCCTTCCCTTCCCTTCCCTTCCCTTCCCTTCCCTTCCCTTCCCTTCCCTTCCTTCCTTCCCTTCCCTTCCCTTCCTTCCCTTCCCTTCCCTTCCCAAACCTTCCCTTCCTTCCCCTTCCCAAACCTTCCTTCCTTCCCAAACCTTCCTTCCCTTCCCAAACCTTCCTTCCCTTCCCAAACCTTCCTTCCCTTCCCAAACCTTCCCTTCCCCAAACCTTCCCTTCCCAAACCTTCCCTTCCCAAACCTTCCCTTCCCTTCCCTTCCCTTCCCTTCCCTTCCCTCCCCTTCCCTTCCCTTCCCTTCCCTTCCCTTCCCTTCCTTCCCTTCCCTTCCCTTCCCTTCCCTTCCTTCCCTTCCCTTCCCTTCCCTTCCCTTCCTTCCCTTCCCTTCCCTTCCCTTCCCTTCCCTTCCCTTCCTTCCTTCCCTTCCTTCCCTTCCCTTCCTTCCCTTCCCTTCCCTTCCCTTCCCTTCCCTTCCTTCCCTTCCCTTCCCTTCCCTTCCCTTCCCTTCCCTTCCCTTCCCTTCCCTTCCCTTCCTTCCTTCCCTTCCCTTCCCTTCTCTTCCTTCTCCTCCCTTCTCCTCCCTTCTCTTCCCTTCTCCTCTCTTCTCTTCCTATTCTGTTATTGAGGTAGGTAAAGAAATTCTTTATTCCAAAGCTCCATTCCCCCAGCATCATGACCCATTATAGAAATGGGAAGATTCAGATTGGATGTTAGAACAAAGTTCTTCCCTATGAGGGTGGTGAGAGACTGGCACAGGTTGCCCAGGAAGGTGGTAGAAACCCCATTCCTGGAGGTTTTTAAGGCCAGGCTGGATGTAGCTCTGAGCAACCTGATGTAGGGTGAGGTGTCCTGCCCATGGCAAAGGGTTTGGAACTAGATGATCCTTGGGGTCCCTTTAACTTCCCTAACAATTCTATGATTCTATGATATGCTAAGTGTATGCAAAATATATAAAATCAGATGCAATAGGGCAGAGAATACTGATATTTATGGACCATTTAGAAGGCTGTGCTGTGCCATTGCCTCAGAAAGGGAGCAGAAGGCTCCATGGGCAACATGTGTACTGGGTCTTGCTGTGTCCTTGCTTGTAAGCAGAACTGGCTAGCCATTTTTTTCTCATTCAGTAGTAAAACTGGGGGGAAGTCAAGATAAAAGAGAGTCTGTTAAAAGAGTGTCTGTTGGCTCAGATCAAGCCTGATTCTAGCTTTCTTTGTCAGAGTAGGGAAAAATTGTTCTGGACAACATGAGAATTCAGTTGTCCATCAGTCCATGATGGACAAAATTCTGTTGTCATGCATTTTATGTATTGACAAATGAGGACATATCACATTGTCCTATTCATTATCAGTCAGCCCTCTGATTCAGTAAAGGCTGGAGATCTGCCCTCTTACATTGCTATTCTGGAGGGTATGTCTGATCACAGAGTGCTTACTGATGCATGGTGACCCTAAGCAGAGAAATAAAGAAAAGGTCTCTTGGTGTCTGACTGGAATAGTTATGCAAGAACCAAGCACAAGCTGCTTAGGGCAGGCACAGTCACTAGGGAAATGACAGTTGGGAGCTCAAGGGAAGAGGTGCAGTCAGTAACACGAGTGTGTGATGCAATCTGACAGCAGGAGAGGACGACTGAATAGCGTTCCTATCACAGAGGTGAGATGAAACTCTTGAGATAGGTCAGGTGTGATCACCAAAACTGCACAGAGGTGTGGATATTCCTCTGCTTGAAAGCAAATCCTGAGTCAGAGGGAGATCACATGGTGCCAGCGATGATCTCTGGGCTGGGAAGACTGATTTGAGGAAACAAGAGCTTGAGTAAACTATAGGCGAATGTTTTTGGGGTGTAAGACTATCTGAAAGGTGAAAAGATAAATAAAGGAGACAAATCCCTTAAGGTAGAGAAAACAGTATGGCTGAGGCTGTTATATGTATCTGTAGAGCACTAAAAGATTGCTCAGAAATTTTACAGACCAAACAGAAGCCTGAGCTCCTTACAGTCTAGTCAGAGGCATGACATGGTGCATGACTTAAGGAGTGGAAAAGGGAGGTTGAGGATATGATAATAACTAATGTGTTGAAAGGCAGGACAAGCTTAAACTGAACATTAAGCTTCAGGTAGATAGTCAGGGCCATAGCAAAACCTCCCAAGCAAATTGGTGGCTATGGCATATGTCACACCTGAGCAAAATGCCACACATACTATCACCTGGAAAATTAATGAAGTGATCTCCTTGGAGTTCATAAATTGTTTCATTCAGGCAGAGGAACACAGATGGGGCTTTGTCCAAGGAGCACAAAAGAAACGATGTTGTGGTAGTTTTATCCTGTACCTTTAAAATTTTCCGCAGATCTTGAACAGAAAGTGGTAGAATGTAAATAAATCACCATTGGATGTAAGAAGGAAAATAATGATAAGTTCTAAACAGTCCGATTGGATAAATTACAAACAAGCTGGTTGTGCAGGCTAACTTTCTCTCTCTTTTTGGTTTCCTCTGGGAGACACTAACTTGCTTCTGGCTGGCTTTGCTGACCTTGGCTGTGTTCTTTGTTTTGGCTAAGTACTAA
The DNA here is from genome assembly GCA_033816785.1 of Picus viridis. Taxonomy (NCBI): domain Eukaryota; kingdom Metazoa; phylum Chordata; class Aves; order Piciformes; family Picidae; genus Picus; species Picus viridis. The sequence continues at coordinate 37,121 of JAWKAJ010000086.1, read as the reverse complement.
AAAAAATAATTCTCTGCTCTTTCTCTTGTCTGTCTGTGTCCAGGGGTTAAGGGGGAGAATGGAAGGGAGAGCTCTTAGCTCCCCTGGTTTTTGTCCAGGGCAGTTCTTGTGCTGTTTACAAATTGTAAATACCTGTAAATATATGTAAATATTGTATATTTGGTACATATTCATTGCATTCCATTGCAGATTGTAGCTTTGCTTGTAAATGCAGCTTCATTTGCTTCCAACTGGGCTGGCAATTTAACGTTGGGGGGAATTTTCAAACCACCACAAATATCAACAGCAGGGTGCTGGACACAGGCATCAGCCTTTGAAGTTGTTGCTTCCTTTGTCCACAGAATCATAGAATCATAGAATTGTTAGGGTTGGAAGGGACCTCAAGGATCATCTAGTTCCAACCCCCCTGCCATGGCCAGGGACACCCCACACTAGATCCAGGCTGGCCACAGCCTCATCAGCTTGGTCTTAAACATCTCAGGGACAGGGCCTCAACCACCTCCCTGGACAACCCATTCCAGAGCTTCACAACTCTCATGGTGAAGAACTTCCTCCTCATCCAGCCTGAATCTCCCCCTCCAGTTTCATTCCATTCCCCCTAGTCCTATCACTACATGATATGCTGCAAAGTCCCTCCCAGCCTTCTTGTAGCCCCTTCAGATACTGGAAGGCCACAATGAGGTCACCCTTGGAGCCTTCTCTTCTCCAGACTGAACAGCCCCAACTCCTTCCAGTCTGTCCTCATAACAGAGGTGCTCCAGCCCTCTGATTGTCCTTGTGGCCCACAGAAAATGCAGAATGGTAACTACTGCCATATAAAGCCCCATGAACAGCAGTGATATATTGCTATAATGGGCTTTTTGTAAATACCAAGAGTTGTTATGGAAGCTCCATTTTCTGTTGTATAGCGTAAAGACTAAGACTGCCTTAGTTTTCCGGAAAAATAGGAGCTTGATTCTTTGTCATCTTGCTACCCACTAAATCATTTAATACTAACCATAAATTCTGGCCTTCCAGTATCTGAAAGGGCCTACAAAGAAAGCTGGGGAGTGGCTTTTGGGAGTGTCGGGTAATGATAAGACTAGGGGGGGATGGAACAGTACTAGAAATGGGTCGATTAAGATTGGATGTTAGGAAGAAGTTCTTCCTATGTGGGTGGTGAGACACTGGAACAAATTGCCCAGGGAGGTGGTGGAAGCCTTATCCCTGGAGGTTTTGAAAGGCCAGGCTGGATGTGGCTCAGAGCAACCTGCTGTAGTGTGAGGTGTCCCTGCCCATGGCAGAGGGGTTGAAATAGATGATCCTTAGTCCCTTCCAGCCTAACAATTCTATGATTCTAATACCATGGAGCCTGTAGTACAGTTCTGTCACAATGCTACCATCACACTTACTTTATAGCTGTTCAAAATACAACTTAGGAAGCAAAAAAGCAGATCTTTGTTATCATTCTTCTCGAAGAACTAAATATTGGATACATGCAAGACCAGACCTCTTACAGAAATTGCCTATTAGGAAGCCCTGGAGTCATTAGTCATCAGAAGGGACTGAATGGTCCCAGTAGTGTAGGATGTTTTAACTTTTGAATAGGTAAGATAAATAGAACAGATAAAGTTTGCCATCTAGAGAGACTCTACAGAAATCCACATTTCTGTAGAGTTCCTCTAGATGGCAAACTTTATCTGTTCTATTTATCTTACCTATTCAAAAGTTAAAAACATCCTACACTACTGGGACCATTCAGTCCCTTCTGGATGACTAATGACTCCAGTGGGCTTCCTAATAGGCAATTTCTGTAAGAGGTCTGGTCTTGCATGCATCAATATTTAGTTCTTCGAGAAGAATGATAACAAAGATCTGCTTTTTTGCCTTTCTAAGTTGTATTTTGAACAGCTATAAAGTAAGTGTGATGGTAGCATTGTGACAGAACTGTACTACAGGCTCCATGGTATTAGAATCATAGAATTGTTAGGGCTGGAAGGGACCTCAAGGATCATCTATTTCCAACCCCCTCTGCCATGGGCAGGGACACCTCACACTACAGCAGGTTGCTCTGAGCCACATCCAGCCTGGCCTTCAAAACCTCCAGGGATAAGGCTTCCACCACCTCCCTGGGCAATTTGTTCCAGTGTCTCACCACCCACATAGGGAAGAACTTCTTCCTAACATCAATCTTAATCGACCCATTTCTAGTACTGTTCCATCCCCCTAGTCTTATCATTACCCGACACCCTAAAAGCCACTCCCCAGCTTTCTTGTAGGCCCCTTTCAGATACTGGAAGGCCAGAATTTATGGTTAGTATTAAATGATTTAGTGGTAGCAAGATGACAAAGAATCAAGCTCCTATTTTTCTCCGGAAATCAGAATACAGTCTTAGTCTTTACGCTTTATACAACAGAAATGGAGCTTCCATAACAACTCTTGGTATTTACAAAGCCCATTATAGCACATATATCACTGCTGTTCATGGGGCTTTATATGGCAGTAGTTACCATTCTGCATTTTCTGTGGGCCACGGGGACAATCAGAGGGCTGGAGCACCTCTGCTGTGAGGGACAGACTGAAGGGGTTGAGAACATTCAGTCTGGAAGAAAGAGAAGGCTCCAAGGTGACCTCATTGTGGCCTTCCAGTATTGAATCACAAAGGCTGGGAGGGACTTTGCAGCATATCATGTAGTGATAGGACTAGGGGGAATGGAATGAAACTGGAGGTGGGGAGATTCAGGCTGGATGTGAGGAGGAAGTTCTTCACCATGAGAGTTGTGAAGCTCTGGAATGGGTTGTCCAGGGAGGTGGTTGAGGCCCTGTCCCTGGAGATGTTTAAGACCAAGCTGGATGAGGCTGTGGCCAGCCTGATCTAGTGTGGGGTGTCCCTGGCCATGGCAGGGGGTTGGAACTAGATGATCCTTGAGGTCCCTTCCAACCCTAACAATTCTATGATTCTATGATTCTGTGGACAAAGGCTTAACAACTTCAAAGGCTGATGCCTGTGTCCAGCACCCTGCTGTTGATATTTGTGGTGGTTTGAAAATTCCCCCAACGTTAAATTGCCAGCTGGGCCCAGTTGGAAGCAAATGAAGCTGCATTTACAAGCAAAGCTACAATCTGCAATGGAATGCAATGAATATGTACCAAATATACAATATTTACATATATTTACAGGTATTTACAATTTGTAAACAGCACAAGAACTGCCCTGGACAAAAACCAGGGGGAGCTAAGAGCTCTCCCTTCCATTCTCCCCATAACCCCCCTGGACACAGACAGACAAGAGAAAGAGCAGAGAATTATTTTTTTTAGTACTTAGCCAAAACAAAGAACACAGCCAAGGTCAGCAAAGCCAGCCAGAAGCAAGTTAGTGTCTCCCAGAGTGAGGAAACCAAAAAGAAGAGAAAGTTAGCCTGCACAACCAGCTTGTTTGTAATTTATCCAACGGGACTGTTTAGAACTTATCATTATTTTCCTTCTTACATCCAATGGTGATTTATTTACATTCTACCACTTTCTGTTCAAGATCTGCGGAAAATTTTAAAGGTACAGGATAAAACTACCACAACATCGTTTCTTTGTGCTCCTTGACAAAGCCCCATCTGTGTTCCTCTGCCTGAATGAAACAATTTATGAACTCCAAGGAGTGATCACTTCATTAATTTTCCAGGTGATAGTATGTGTGGCATTTTGCTCAGGTGTGACATATGCCATAGCCACCAATTTGCTTGGGAGGTTTTGCTATGGCCCTGACTATCTACCTGAAGTTTAATGTTCAGTTTAAGTTTGTCCTGCCTTTCAACACATTAGTTATTATCATATCCCTCAACCTCCCTTTTCTTTCCTTCCACTCCTTAAGTCATGCACCATGTCATGCCTCTGACTAGACTGTAAGGAGCTCAGGCTTCTGTTTGGTCTGTAAAATTTCTGAGCAATCTTTTTAGTGCTCTACAGATACATATAACAGCCCTAGCCATACTGTTTTCTCTACCTTAAGGGATTTGTCTCCCTTTATTTATCTTTTCACCTTTCAGATAGTCTTACACCCCAAAAACATTCGCCTATAGTTTACTCAAGCTCTTGTTTCCTCAAATCAGTCTTCCCAGCCCAGAGATCATCGCTGGCACCATGTGATCTCCCTCTGACTCAGGATTTGCTTTCAAGCAGAGGAATATCCACACCTCTGTGCAGTTTTGGTGATCACACCTGACCTATCTCAAGAGTTTCTCATCTCACCTCTGTGATAGGAAATCTATTCAGTCGTCCTCCTCCTGCTGTCAGGATTGCATCACACACTCGTGTTACTGACTGCACCTCTTCTTTTTGCCTTGAGCTCCCCAACTGTCATTTCCCTAGTGACTGTGCCTGCCCTAAGCAGCTTGTGCTTGGTTCTTGCATAACTATTCCAGTCAGGACACCAAGAGACCTTTTCTCTTTATTTCCTCTGCTTAGGGTCACCATGCATCAGTAAGCACTCTGTGATCAGACATACCCTCCAGAATAGCAATGTAAGAGGGCAGATCTCAGCCTTTACTGAATCAGAGGGCTGACTGATAATGAATAGGACAATGTGATATGTCCTCATTTGTCAATACATAAAATGCATGACAACAGAATTTTGTCCATCATGACTGATGGACAACTGAATTCTCATGTTGTCCAGAACAATTTTCCCCTACTCTGACAAGAAAGCTAGAATCAGGCTTGATCTGAGCCAACAGACACTCTTTTAACAGACTCTCTTTTATCTTGACTTCCCCCCCCCAGTTTTACTACTGAATGAGAAAAAAATGGCTAGCCAGTTCTGCTTACAAGCAAGGACACAGAAAGCAAGACCCAGTACACATGTTGCCCATGGAGCCTTCTGCTCCCTTTCTGAGGCAATGGCACAGCACAGCCTTCTAAATGGTCCATAAATATCAGTATTCTCTTGCCCTATTGCATCTGATTTTATATATTTTGCATACACTTAGCATATCATAGAATCATAGAATTGTTAGGGTTGGAAGGGACCTCAAGGATCATCTAGTTCCAAACCCTTTGCCATGGGCAGGGACACCTCACCCTACATCAGGTTGCTCAGAGCTACATCAGCCTGACCTTAAAAACCTCCAGGAATGGGGTTTCTACCACCTTCCTGGGCAACCTGTGCCAGTCTCTCACCACCCTCATAGGGAAGAACTTTGTTCTAACATCCAATCTGAATCTTCCCATTTCTATAATGGGTCATGATGCTGGGGGAATGGAGCTTTGGAATAAAGAATTTCTTTACCTACCTCAATAACAGAATAGGAAGAGAAGAGAGAGGAGAAGGGAAGAGAAGGGAGGAGGGAAGGGAGGAGAAGGGAAGAGAAGGAAGGGAAGGGAAGGGAAGGGAAGGGAAGGAAGGGAAGGGAAGGGAAGGGAAGGAAGGGAAGGGAAGGGAAGGGAAGGGAAAGGGAAGGAAGGAAGGGAAGGGAAGGGAAGGGAAGGGAAGGAAGGGAAGGAAGGGAAGGTTTGGGAAGGAAGGGAAGGGAAGGAAGGGAAGGAAGGGAAGGGAAGGGAAGGGAAGGAAGGAAGGGAAGGGAAGGAAGGGAAGGGAAGGGAAGGGAAGGGAAGGAAGGGAAGGGAAGGGAAGGAAGGAAGGGAAGGGAAGGGGAAGGGAAGGGAAGGAAGGGAAGGGAAGGTTTGGGAAGGGAAGGTTTGGGAAGGGAAGGGAAGGTTTGGGAAGGGAAGGAAGGTTTGGGAAGGGAAGGGAAGGTTTGGGAAGGTTTGGGGAAGGGAAGGTTTGGGAAGGGAAGGGAAGGTTTGGGAAGGGAAGGGAAGGGAAGGGAAGGTTTGGGGAAGGTTTGGGGGAAGGAAGGGAAGGTTTGGGAAGGGAAGGGAAGGTTTGGGAAGGGAAGGAAGGAAGGGGAAGGGAAGGGAAGGAAGGAAGGAAGGTTTGGGAAGGTTTGGGAAGGGAAGGGAAGGAAGGGAAGGAAGGGAAGGGGAGGGAAGGAAGGAAGGGAAGGAGGGAAGGGGAAGGGAAGGGAAGGGAAGGGAAGGGAAGGGAAGGAAGGGGAAGGGAAGAAGGAAGGGAAGGGAAGGGAAGGGAAGGGAAGGGAAGGAAGAGAAGGGAAAGAAGAGAAGAGAAGAGAAGAGAAGAGAAGAGAAGAGAAGAGAAGGAGAAGAAGAGAAGAAGAAGAGAAGAGAAGAGAAGAGAAGAGAAGAGAAGAGAAGAGAAGAGAAAGAGAAGAGAAGAGAAGAGAAGAAGAGAAGAAGAAGAGAAGAGAAGAGAAGAGAAGAGAGAGAAGAGAAGAGAAGAGAAGAGAAGAGAAGAGAAGAGAAGAGAAGAGAAGAGAAGAGAAGAGAAGAGAAGAAGAGAAGAGAAGAGAGAATTAACCAGGTTGGAAAAAAACTTTGATATCATTGAGTCCAACCTATCACCCAACATTATATGGCTTGGACAGGAGCACACTGCATTGGGTTAGGAACTGGCTGGAGGGCCGAGCCCAGAGAGTGGTGGTGAATGGTGCCACAGCCAGCTGGCGGCCAGGCACTAGTGGTGTGCCCCAAGGATCAGTGTTGGGCCCCATGCTCTTTAATATCTTTATTGATGATCTGGATGAGGGCATTGAGTCCATCATCAGTAAATTTGCGGACGACACCAAGCTGGGGGCAGTTGATCTGCTGGAGGGTAGAGAGGCTTTGCAGAGGGACCTCAACAGGCTGGACAGATGGGCAGAGTCCAAGGGCAGGAGATTGAACACATCCAAGTGCCAGGCTCTGCACATTGGCCACAACAACCCCATGCAGTGCTACAGGCCAGGGTCAGAGTGGCCGGAGAGCGGCCAGGCAGAGAGGGACCTGGGGGTGCTGGTTGATTGTAGGCTGAACATGAGCCTGCAGTGTGCCCAGGCAGCCAAGAGGGCCAGTGGCATCCTGGCCTGCCTCAGGAACAGTGTGGCCAGCAGGAGCAGGGAGGTCATTCTACCCCTGTACACTGCACTGGTTAGGCCGCACCTTGAGTCCTGTGTCCAGTTCTGGGCCCCTCAGTTTAGGAAGGATGTTGACTTGTTGGAGCATGTCCAGAGAAGGGCAACAAAGTTGGTGAGGGGTTTGGAACACAAGCCCTATGAGGAGAGGCTGAGGGAGCTGGGGTTGCTTAGCCTGGAGAAGAGGAGACTCAGGGGTGACATTATTGCTCTCTACAACTACCTGAAGGGAGGTTGTAGACAGGCAGAGGTTGGTCTCTTCTCCCAGGCAGCCAGCACCAGAACAAGAGGACACAGTCTTGGGCTGCGCCAGGGAGGTTTAGGCTGGATGTTAGGAAGAAGTTCTATACAGAGAGAGTGACTGCCCATTGGAATGTGCTGCCTGGGGAGGTGGTGGAGTCACCATCATTGGAGGTGTTCAGGAGGAGACTTGCTGGGGTGCTTGGTGCCATGGTTTAGTTGTTTAGGTGGGTTGGATTGGTTGATGGGTTGGACACAATGATCTTGAATTCTCTTTCAACCTGGTGTATTGTATTGTATTGTATTGTATTATCTAATGGATATCTAACAGATGGAGCTCTTACCCTATTCTACACTGCAGTATATATTGATGGCTGTGCGTCCTATTTCTAAATGTGCAGTGAAGACAAGCTGACAAATTCTGGCCCTCTGGAAAAGACATTCTCTGCAAGTCCAGCCTATAGATAATCATAAACTCTGTTCATGCTGATGGCAAATACTTCGTGTATTTTACTACAACGAGAGGGAGAATAGCCACCAGCCAGATGGCATTTGCAAATGATCCAACCCTAATCTAATATTCGAGAGCATGACCTACATCTTGTTGCTGCCATCTTTTCTTTGAATGATTAATTCTCAGTTCATGAGATTTTCCAAGCAGGACCTATCCTTCGAGGTGCCTAGTACTTACCATGTGCTTTTGCCTGCTTATGTTCTGCTTCTCCTTTCCCAGAGCAGAAGCACCTCAGATCTCCTTAAAAACAGCATCATAAATTTTAATCTAAAGTTCTAGGGACCTGGTATAGTATTTTACTGGAAAAACATCAGTCATTGGACTATCACAGTCATACATTTTTCTGTACAAAGGGATAGGCAAGTGACAATAGAAGGCTCCAAGGAGACCTTATTGTGGCTTTCCAGTGTCTTAAGGGGACCTACAAGAAGGCTGGGGAGGGACTTTTTAGGGTGTCAGGTAATAATAGGACTAGGGTCAAACAAAACTAGAAATGGGTAGATTCAGATTGGATGTTAGGGAAAAGTTCTTCACCATGAAGGTGGTGAGAGACTGGCACAGGTTGCCCAGGGAGGTGGTGGAAGCCTCATGCCTGGAGGTTTTTAAGACCAGGCTGGATGTTGCTCTGAGCAACCAGAACAAGAGGACACAGTGTCATGCTGTGCCAAGGGAGGTTTAGGTTGGATGTTAGGAAGAAGTTCTTCACAGAAAGAGATTTGCCATTGGAATGTGCTGCCCAGGGAGGTGGTGGAGTCACCATCACTGGAGGTGTTTAGGAAGAGACTGGATGGAGTGCTTGGTGCCATGGTTTAGTTGATTAGATGATGTTGGGTGATAGGTTGGACACAATGATCTCAAAGGTCTCTTCCAACCTGGTTAATTCTATTCTATTCTATTCTATTCTATTCTATTCTATTCTATTCTATTCTATTCTATTCTATTCTATTCTATTCTATTCTAATTCTATGATTCTATGATTATGGACAGGAGGTAGCATCTAAAGGTGAGTTCAATATTCAAACTAAAGCCAGGCTAGCAGGTGTCACAGGAGCTGTGAAAGGAGGGAGAAATCCCCACCTAATGGCTAGCAAGTGGTCATAATCCAGGGTGCACTTCTTTTGTAAGGAGCTTTTGTAATGTAAACAGTGCTGCTCAGGTTTCAAGGAAGCCCTGGGGTAAATGACTGCCTGGCTGCACAAAGGCCTTTGGTTGTCGCTTGACTAGTTGCCACATTCACCTTTTTGTATCTCCCCACTGCCTTTTGGTCAGTCATGTTATTACAAATCGTGTGTTTAGCTCCTAGCTCCTTTGCTAGGGCTACAATTTGAAATAAGGAAGGAATCCAAGTTATGTCAGCGATGCTCCTCACAAGACCTTAACACAAGGTTATTTTAAAATGACACATATTTGCACCCAAACCCAGGCAAAGGGAAAAAATTGAGAAGGACTGGCTTATACAATACAATACAATACAATACAATACAATACAATACAATACAATACAATACAATACACCAGGTTGGAAGAGACCTTCAAGATCATCGCATCCAACCTATCAACCAATCCAACCCACCTAAACAACTAGACCATGGCACCAAGCATCCCATCAAATCTCCTCCTGAACACCTCCAATGATGGTGACTCCACCACCTCCCCAGGCAGCACATTCCAATGGGCAGTCACTCTCTCTGTATAGAACTTCTTCCTAACATCCAGCCTAAACCTCCCCTGGCGCAGCCCGAGACTGTGTCCTCTTGTTCTGGTGCTGGCTGCCTGGGAGAAGAGACCAACCTCTGCCTGTCTACAACCTCCCTTCAGGGAGTTGTAGAGAGCAATAATGTCACCCCTGAGTCTCCTCTTCTCCAGGCTAAGCAACCCCAGCTCCCTCAGCCTCTCCTCATAGGGCTTGTGTTCCAAACCCCTCACCAACTTTGTTGCTCTTCTCTGGACACCTTCCAGCAAGTCAACATCCTTCCTAAACTGAGGGGCCCAGAACTGGACACAAGACTCAAGGTGTGGCCTAACCAATCCGGGGCACAGGGGCAGAATGACCTCCCTGCTCCTGCTGGCCACACTGTTCCTGAGGCAGGCCAGGATGCCACTGGCCCTCTTGGCTGCCTGGGCACACTGCAGGCTCATGTTAAGCCTACCATCAACCAGCACCCCCAGGTCCCTCTCTGCCTGGCCACTCTCCAGCCACTCTGACCCCAGCCTGTAGCACTGCATGGGGTTGTTGTGGCCAATGTGCAGAACCTGGCACTTGGATGTGTTCAATCTCCTGCCCTTGGACTCTGCCCATCTCTCCAGCCTGTCCAGGTCCCTCTGCCGAGGCATACAAGCAATTTGAAAGTTTCTTTAGTGTTTTCACCTGAAGATTAGAGCAATTCTCAATAACTGAGCCAGAGAGCATTTCAAATGACCATGTTTTAGCAATAGTTAGCAGCAATATTTTCTTCTCACACCCTGTTGGCAGGCTGATTCTAGTGGTTTGCAACTTGATTTTTGAGAACTAGTCAAGCTGGGGGTTAAGAGAAGACTCTTATACATGGGCAAATTTCCAGAGTAATCTGAGAGTCCATTTGGTAATTAAAGTTAGCTCGGGAAGCATGTTGTAACACGGCCTTCAGGAAGTTCTTTAAGTTGTTGTTAATATATCAACCTTCTCTTTGCCTCCAGTGGAAACAACACCTTTTTGGTTTTTGCCTTTTTTTTTTGGTAACCTCTGTGCCTCAGCAAAGGTAAAGGAGCTGCTGACACTGAACCAGAAGAAAAGAAAAAAATATTGTATTGTATTGTATTGTATTGAAAAGGAACGTGACCACCTCTCTCTCCTTAATAGCCTGGCACATCAGGGTGACTGCTCACAGATTAGGAAACTGTTTGAAAGCATTACTCAAGCAAGGTTGTTGCCTTTGGATTACCCAAACAGCCACAGCAGGTCAGCCCCAGCACTTCCACCCCTGTTGACCAGGAGGCTGAGCAAGGCCATCTCCAGCTCCAATCATGCCATTGTGTCTGGTGTTCATGAGATCAAGCCTCTGTTGCTCATGACAGGGTGATAAAATTCGTGATCCATTTCCTCTTGGGTTGCCATTGCCTGAACAATTCAGATGAACACAGCTGTCTTAATCTGGAGTATTTTTCCCCTGTCTCGTCCTTGCTTCCTTGGGGGTAATTCTCACCATCTCTTCCTCAGTGTCCAAACTGAAATCTGAGAAGAGTTACAGTATCACAGTATCACAGGATCACTAAGGTTGGAAGAGACCTTGAAGATCATCAAGTCCAACCTGTCACCACAGACCCCATGACTAGACCATGGCACCAAGGGCCACATCCAATCCCCTCTTGAACACCTCCAGGGACGGTGACTCCACCACCTCCCTGGGCAGCCCATTCCAGTGGCAAATGACTCTCTCAGTGAAGAACTTTCTCCTCACCTCGAGCCTAAACTTCCCCTGGTGCAGTTTGAGACTGTGTCCTCTTGTTCTGGTGCTGGTTGCTAGGGAGAAGAGGCCAACCCCTTCCTGGTTACAACCACCTTTCAGGTAGTTGTAGAGAGCAATGAGGTCTCCCTGAGCCTCCTCTTCTCCAGGCTAAACAACCCCAGCTCCCTCAGCCTCTCCTCACAGGGCTGTGCTCAAGGCCTCTCACCAACCTTGTTGCCTTTCTCTGGACACGTTCAAGTGTCTCAATGTCCTTCTTAAACTGAGGGGCCCAGAACTGGACACAGGACTCAAGGTGTGGCCTAACCAATGCAGAGTACAGGGGCACAATGACCTCCCTGCTCCTGCTGGCCACACTGTTCCTAATGCAGGCCAGGATGCTGTTGGCCTTCTTGGCCACCTGGGCACACTGCTGGCTCATGTTCAGGCACCCCCAGATCCCTCTGTTTGGGAGCTCTCCAGCCACTCTGACCCCAGCCTGTAGCTCTGCATGGGTTGTTGTGCCCAAAGTGCAGCACCCGGCACTTGCACTTGTTGAATGTCATCCCATTGGACTCTGCCCATCTGTCCAGTCGGTCGAGGTCCCTCTGCAGGGCCCTCCTACCCTCTAACTGACCAACATCTGCTCCCAACTGGATGTCATCTGCAAATTTGCTGATGACTGTCTCAATCCCCTCATCCAGATCATCAATGAAAATATTGAAGAGGATGGGGCCCAGCACTGATCCCTGGGGACGCCACTGGTGACTGGCCGCCAGCTGGAGGCTGCACCATTCGCCACTACTCTCTGGGCTCGGCCCTCCAGCCAGTTCCTAACCCAAAGCAGAGTGTTGCTGCCCAAGCCACGAGCTGACAGCTTAGCCAGCAGTATGCTGTGGGGGATGGTGTCAAAGGCCTTGCTGAAGTCCAGGTAGACCACATCCACAAGCCTCCCCACATCCACCAGGCAGGTCACCTGATCATAGAAAGAGATCAGGTTGGAGAGGCAGGACCTGCCCTTCCTGAATCCATGCTGGCTGGACCTGAGCCCTTGGCCATCCTGCAGGTGTGCAGTTATTGCCCCCAGGATAATCTGCTCCATTATTTTCCCTGGCACTGAGGTCAGGCTGCCAGGCCTGGAGTTTCCAGGTTCCTCCATCCAACCCTTCTTGTGGATGGGGACCACATTGGCCAGTTTCCAGTCATCTGGGACCTCACTGGTCAGCCAGGACTGGAGGAAAATGATGGAGAGCGGCTTGGCCAGCTCCTCTGCCAGCTCCCTCAGCACCCTAGGATGGATCCCATCCGGCTCCATGGACTTGTGAGTGTCCAAGTGACTCAGTAGGTCCCGAACTAATTCCTCATGGATTTCCAGGGCATTACATTGCTCCCTGATCCCATCCCCCAGCTCAGGAGGCCACTCATCCTGGACTCCTACCTTGCTGTTAAACATCGAGGCAAAGAAGGCATTCAGGACCTCAGCCTTTTCCTCATCTTCAGTGACCGTGTTCCCCTCCAGGTCCAGTAAGGAGTGGAGATTCTTCTTGCCCTTCTTTTTAGTGTTAATATAGTTGTAAAAATGCTTTTTATTGTCCTTCACAGAGGTGTTCAGCTTCAGTTCCAACTGGGCCTTTGCCTCTCTATTTTTTTTCCTGCATAATCTAACAACTTCCTTAAACATACCTCGAGAGGCCTTCCCCTCCTTCCAAAGGTGATACAGCCTCTTTTTTTCCCTTAGTTACTGCAGGAGCTGCTTGCTCATCCAGGCCGGTTGCCTTCCCTGCTGGCTCGTCTTTCGGCAGATGTTTTGTTCCACTGGAAACGTTAACCTGTCTGCTGGGTGGCAAAAAAAAAGAAGTTGCACAAAAGCCAAAATTAAAGCTAAAACAGTGCCAAATGAAACCAGAGTGCCCAGAGAGCGGTGGCCCTAACTGGGGTAAAACATAAAGCCCAAATTGCCCCACAAAAATCCCCCAAAACTTCCCCAGAGATTTTATATCAAGCCTTCTATTTGGCTGGTTGTGTAAGAACAAATTTGACTATACATACTGTTACTTAAATAGCTTTAAAAGTTCATTATAGCACTTACTTAGTTCCTGTATGGGAACAGCAGTAGCAGAATTTTCAAAAGCTATTATTTTTTAACCACATTAAAAGTGGTGCAACCCAAATAAATTAGAAACTATAAATCTCTCCACTGCACCAACAGAGCAGATGAGTTCCACGCTTTCCAAGATTCGCACACTACCATGTTAATGTTTTTAATGTTACCTCTTTCAGGCTGAGAAGAGAAGCAACTGTCATTGTCGACCTTGGGAGGAGCCTAAATGCTATGGGTGGTGGCAAGTGAGGCATCAGGTGAGGAAAGGAAGTGATTTATTTGCTATTCTGCATGATTCAGCAACGCACTGCCCTGGAAGGGGAAAAGTCTGGCACCACTAGAAAGAAATTTGCTTTCCTTTGACTCTTTGCAAATGCTCAAAACTTCATGAATACAGAGCACTGTATCTTTTGTTGTAGGAGAAGACATTAATGGGACCAAAGATGAGGGTCCTTGGGCATTTAACACCAATTTCATTCATTTTCTGCTGCCTTTCCCTGGGGAAAAAAAAATAAAAAAAATCTCACAGCAGACTGAAGGAGTCCTAGGTAGTAGCAGCTATGGAAATGAAGTAAATATTCAAGGGCAACAAAGCTGGTCCATGGACTCCATTGAGTCCATCATCAGTAAGTTTGCGGACGACACCAAGCTGGGGCAGGAGTTGATCTGCTGGAGGGTAGAGAGGCTTTGCAGAGGGACCTCAACAGGCTGGACAGATGGGCAGAGTCCAAGGGCAGGAGATTGAACACATCCAAGTGCCGGGTTCTGCACATTGGCCACAGCAACCCCATGCAGTGCTACAGGCTGGGGTCAGAGTGGCTGGAGAGTGGCCAGGCAGAGAGGGACCTGGGGGTGCTGGTTGATTGTAGGCTGAACATGAGCCTGCAGTGTGCCCAGGCAGCCAAGAGGGCCAATAGCATCCTGGCCTGCATCAGGAACAGTGTGGCCAGCAGGAGCAGGGAGGTGATTCTGCCCCTGTACACTGCACTGGTTAGGCCACACCTTGAGTCCTGTGTCCAGTTCTGGGCCCCTCAGTTTAGGAAGGATGTTGACTTGTTGGAGCATGTCCAGAGAAGGGCAACAAAGTTGGTGAGGGGTTTGGAACACAAGCCCTGTGAGGAGAGGCTGAGGGAGCTGGGGTTGCTTAGCCTGGAGAAGAGGAGACTCGGGAGACCTTATTGCTCTCTACAACTCCCTGAAGTGAGGTTGTAGCCAGGAGGGGATTGGTCTCTTCTCCCAGGCAGCCAGCACCAGAACAAGAGGACACAGTCTCAAGCTGCACCAGGGGAGGTTTAGGGAGATGCTAGGAAGTAGTTCTTCACAGAAAGAGAGATTGGCCATTGGAATGTGCTGCCTGGGGAGGTGGTGGAGTCACCATCACTGGAGGTGTTTAGGAGGAGACTGGATGGGCTGCTTGGTGCCATGGTTTATTTGATTAGATGGTGTTGGATGATAGGTTGGACGCGATGATCTTGAAGGTCTCTTCCAACCTGGTCTATTCTATTCTATTCTATTCTATTCTATTCTATTCTATTCTATTCTATTCTATTCTATTCTATTCTGCTGTGGTTTTTTATGAAACTTCTTCTCAGCCATATCTGGTATACTAGTGCCAGCTCAGCAATAGTTTAAGAAGAGAGATTTCTGGAAAAGAAAATATAGCCCTGCAAAAAAATTGTATTTCAGAAGTCTGGGAACTTTAGCATAGATTTAGATCAAAAGTTGATGTCTTTTTTCCTTCTTAATTTAGAGGCAAAATATCCTCATGTAGAAACAAAAAAATAACTTTGAAATCTATTTTTTAAAATATTCAAATATTCAAATTATTAACACAATATACAGCAAAAGCTAGAATCCCACAAGAAAATAGAACCAGGCCAGTCAAAGAAGCCTCCAACTTCTACACTCCAGTCAGTTCCACATTGTTTCAATCATCCTCCCCACCTCTTTCTTCAAAAGATATGTCCTGTTCTTGAAAGCACTTTATTTTTATGGAATATTTTCTCTTACAGGCAGTGTGTTTTAATTGCCAAAAATTAGCAGAGAGTACTCTGAGCCATGTCTGCATCAGCTAGCAGTCTCTACAGAGCAACAGAAGTGACTCTAAAGAGCATCCCTGCTATATGTGTCTCAGGGATTATTTTACTTTATGGACTGAATGCCTGTTTGTGGCTGGAGTTGGATACAATTCATAGTCTCTTAAGCAGAACCAAAGCATAAGAACTTAGAGAGTCACCCACTTGATTTGGGCTGAAATGCTAATGAAGTTGCATCACAAATGTGAAGCTGACTCACAGAACCAAGAAGTCCCCTCTGCTTGCATCAGTTGATGACATATTGAATGACACTATATACTGTGTCCAGTTTTGGGCTCCTCAGTTCAAGAAAGAGAGAACTGCTAGAAAGAGTCCAAGGGACAGCACAAGGATAATTAGGGGACTTGAGCATCTCCCCTATGAATAGAGACTGAGATCCCTGGGGCTGTTTAATCTTGAGTGGGGATCTCATCACTGTGTATAAATATCTGTCAAGTGGAGGAAGCCAAGCTCTTTTCAATGGTAATAAGACAACAACCAACAGGTTCAAGCTTGAACATAGAAGATTTCAGCTCAACATGAGGAGAAACTTCTTCACAGTGAGGGTGACAGAGAATTGGAACAGGCTGCCTGGGGAGGTTGTGGCGTCTCCTTCTTTAGAGATTTTCCGAACCCACCTGGATGCATTCCTTTGCAGACTACCTAAGTGATCCTGCTTTGGCAGGGGGTTGGACCAAATGATCTCTGAAGGTCCCCTCCAACCTCTAATGTACTGTGATATGCTGAGGTACCAATGACTTTTGAAATAAGGTATCCAAAGCATTCTATAAAAGGAGAGGGGTTTGGATTACTGGATCTTTGCTCAAAAACAAAGTATCATTTGGAATCCCTATGATTTTTATGTCTGGTTTTCTATCACCCTGTAAAAAGGGGCAATGAAACAAATACTGTGCTGCTTTAATGCACTGAAAAGAATGAGCTTAAAATGTACAACACAGTGGTAGTTCACACTTCTTTCTAAAACCTGTGCACTGAGCTTAGATTGTAGTGTTTAAGAAGAGACTGGATGAGGCACTTGGTGCCATGGTTTAGTTGATGAGATGGTGTTGGGTGATAGGTTGGACTTGATGATCTCAAAGGTCTGTTCCAACCTGGTTAATTCTATTCTATTCTATTCTATTCTAATATATTATATTATATTATATTATATTATATTATATTATATTATATTATATTATATTATATTACATTATATTCACTGTCATTTACAGCCAGCAACAAAAACAGATAAAGATCTCTTTTTCTCCCTTTTTCTCCAGGCAAACAAAATGTACTAAATAGGAGGAGAATCCATTTCCTGCTAATTACTTTATCTTATTCATTTACTCATTTGCCAGTGGACAATCATCCAACTGCTCTTTTACAGATTCACTCTATCACAAATTGTTCCTGGGCCTTAAGTGCTTATCCAAAATTGCAACCAAACCAAACCAAACAAACAAACAAAACCTCACAACACATTAAGACTGCAAAACACAAATTGTGTAAATAATAAAATAATTATTTAAAAATTTAAAGTTCAAAGAAGTTAAACACATAAATGACAGAACATCAGGTTTGCCTCTGTAAGAGCGAGGTGTTGAAAGTTATCACATGAAGTGATTAAACACTTGCATCAGCTGACAGATTAACCTGTATTATTGGCTACTTTTGATTAGAATTACACAGAATCACAAAATTAACCAGGTTGGAAAAGTCCTCCAAGATCATCAAGTCCAACCTATCACCCAACACTATCTAATCAACTAAACCATGCAACCAAGCACCCCATCCAGTCTCTTCTTAAACACCGCCAGGGATGCCAACCCCAACACCTCCCTGGGCAGCACATTCCAATGGCCAATCTCTTTCTATGAAGAACTTCTTTCTAAGAGCAAACCTAAACCTCCCCTGGCACAGCTTGAGACTGTGTCCTCTTGCTCTGGTGCTGGTTGCCTGGGAGAAGAGACTGACCTCCACCTGGCTACAACCTCCCTTCAGGTAGTTATAGAGAGCAATAAGGTCTCCCCTAAGCCTCCTCTTCTCCAGGCTAAGCAACCCCAGCTCCCTCAGCCTCTCATCATAGAGCTTGTGCTCCAGACCCCTCCCCAGCATTGTTGCCCTTCTCTGGACACATTCAAGCAACTCAACATCCTTTTTCAATAGAGGGGCTCTAAAACAAAGCAGTCAGGAAATCAGATTAATTTAATTCAAGAGGGGAGGATGGCTGGAGAAAATTGGGCATGGTTGTGGAAATCCTTGGTTTGCTATCCTCCTCAGAGCACATTTGCAGTTGCTCCCACCACTTAGGGCATGTAAGTGTAATTCAGGGGACAGAAGCATAAAACATAAAAAAAACCCTTCATCCTCTCAGCTTTCACAAGTAGGCAAGCATTATGAGTTTCCTGACCTTAACAGCCTATTTCAGTTACACTTGTCAAAAGAGGCATGGCATGGCAGTGCCTCATGCTAAATCCTCTTGGCTGGGCTTCAGACTGTCTTTGGGTCAAGTGTTTTTGCTTAAATCAGTTGTTGCACTGTGTGCAACAAGTACTCAGGTTTGAGACAACCATGACCATCTCAAAACTAAAGGCTGATTATAATTCCTGGTAGCTCTTGCAAAGCTAATATAACCAACTGGGCAAAAGCCCATTCTTTTCACTTGCAACATCAGCAACATCACTGCTAATGATAGAATAGAATAGAATAGAATAGAATAGAATAGAATAGAATAGAATAGAATAGAATAGAATAGAATAGAATAGAATAGAATAGAATTAACCAGGTTGGAAAAGACCTTCAAGATTACCAAGTCCAACCCATCATCCAACACCATCTAATCAACTAAACCATGGCACCAAGCACCCCATCCAGTCTCTTCCTAAACACCTCCAGTGATGGTGACTCCAGCACCTCCCCGGGCAGCCCATTCCAATGGCAAATCACTCTCTCTCTGAAGAATTTCTTCCTAACATCCAGCCTGAACCTCCCCTGGTGCAGCTTGAGACTGTGTCCTCTTGTTCTGTCATAGGTTGCCTGGGAGAACAGACCAACCCCTTCCTGGCTACAACCTCCCTTCAGGTAGTTGTAGACAGCAATAAGGTCTCCCCTGAGCCTCCTCTTCTCCAGGCTAAGCAACCCCAGCTCCCTCAGCCTCTCCTCATGGGGCTGTGCTCCAAACCCCTCCCCAGCTTTGTTGCCCTTCTCTGGACACCTTCCAGCAAGGCAGTTCTACAGTCACCAAAAAAAATCATGCTGTTACAAATGAGTAAGTAAAGGCATCACTTTTAGCGTACTGCAGACCTATCCAAAATAATCTGTACCTTGAAATGGTAAGCACATCAGGAGCAAGCACCTCAAGACAGCTTATTTCCAACTTTTCAGTGTGCTTTCTTTTTGAGGCACTCCCTTTAAAGGCAGAAAGGTATCCTTGTGGAAGCCTGAATTGTGTTCCAAGAAATATTAACATCTGCTGTAACAACATTCTGTTAGCTCCTAAAATTTATTGTTCACACAGGTTATTATAAAACAGTTGTAAGACCCACTAGCTAATGCCTTCACTCTACATGCTATAGTAGGTTTGACATCAAGAACTGTAAGACTTTAAATCATGTAATTAGTGTAGATTTAGAAGATCAGGGTAATTAACAGCAAATCTACTGAAGGGTACAAGTTGGCATTATCACAGAATCAATCACAGAAACATTCAGGTTAGAAAAGACCCTCAGGATCACCAAGTACAACTGACAACCCTACTCTACGAGGTTCACCCCTACACCATATCCCCAGGCACCACATCCAAACCACCATTAAACACATCCAGGGTTGGTGACTCCACCACCTCACTGAGCAGCCTGTTCCAATGCCTGACCACTCTTGCTGGGAAAAACTTCTTCCTAATGGCCAGTCTGAACCTACCTAGTCATAGCTTAAGGCCATTCCCTCTTGTTCTATCACTAATCACCTGTGAAGGAGACCAGCACCAGCCTCTCCACAGCATCCTTTCAGGGAGTTGTAGAGAGCAATGAGGTCTCCCCTGAGCCTCCTCTTCTCCAGACTAACCGTCCCCAGCTCCCTCAGTCATTCCCTCCACAGCTTCCTTGTCCTCCTCTGCACTGGTTTCAGCACCATGTCTCACCTGCATTGAGATGCCCAAAACTGAGCACAATACTTGAGGTGTGGCCTCGCCAGTGCTGAGTACAAGGGGACAATCAACTCCCTACCGCTGGACACAGCATCTCTGATACAAGCCAGGATGCTATTGGCTTTCTTGGCTACCTGGACACACTGCTTGCTCATATTCAGTTGCCCATCTATTAGAACAGCCAGGTACCTTTCCACCAGACAGGACATTGAGACTCTTGAATGTGTCCAGAGAAGGGCAGCGAGGCTGGGGAGAGGCCTCAAGCACAAGCCCTACGAGGAGAGGCTGAGAGAGCTGGGGTTGTTTAGCCTGGAGAAGAGGAGGCTCAGGGGAGACCTCATTGCTCTCTACAACTACCTGAAGGGAGGGTGTAGCCAGGAGGAGGTTGGTCTCTATTCCCAGGCAACCAGCACCAGAACAAGAGGACACAGTCTCATGCTGCACCAGGGGAAGTATTAGGCTGGAGGTGAGGAGAAAGTTCTTCACAGAGAGAGTTGTTGGCCATTGGAATGTGCTGCCCAGGGAGGTGGTGGAGTCACCATCCCTGGAGGTGTTCAGGAGGGGACTGGACATGGCACTTGGTGCCCTGGTTTAGCAGTCACGAGGTGCTGGGTGACAGGTTGGACTTGATGATCTTTGAGGTCTCTTCCAACCTTATTGATTCTATGATTCTATGATCTCTCCAGCCACACTGCCCCCAGCCTGTAGCATTGCTTGGGGCTGTTGTGACCCAAGTGCGGGACCTGGATTTATGTCATAAATGACATAAGTCATGAAGGGTTGACCTCATTTTGGTTATTCAAAGCCTAATATTAGCATTGTATATGAGCGAAAAGTAGAGGAAAAACTAGAACTGTAGCTTTTATTTCTTCAGTCAAGAGGCAGTATCATAACATCAGCATGATAATTGCAAGGAATGTAATTTGAATTATTTTGCTAGTGATGTTAAGCTGAACAGCTATGTGAATAAGGAGTTTGCCTTTTGAAAATTAAATCAAGCATTAAGAAAATTATCTTTTAAATAATCATGTTTACTTAGTGGCATTGGATACCTTCTAGAACAACCTCTGCTATTGCATACAGCATGTTGAATATTAACATCGTAGTTACCTGAGTGGAGAAAAAGAAAGTTGAGCCTAAACTGTATTTTTATTTACGTCTTTGATCAAACCACATGATCCCCTGTAAGCTAGGCCTAGATGCCAGAGAAATCAGTAAGAGAGTTGACAATAAGGTAAGCATCATTCCCTGGTGTGTGCAGAGGGTGTTTGGAAATAGAATTCTTAAAACTGCAGGTCTGTGGCTAACTACAAAGGCATCAAGAGATACAGCACTTCAAAGAAAGATCTTCAGTTGCTCAAACTGAACAAGCACAAGAGCGCAGCCCTACAAGGAGAGCCTGAGGGAGCTGGCGTTGCTTAGCCTGGAGAAGAGGAGCCTCAGGGGAGACCTTAGAATCATAGAATCATAGAATCAATAAGGTTGGAAAAGACCTCAGAGATCATCAAGTCCAACCTGCCAGCCAACACCTCCTGACTGACTGTGATGGGTTAAGGCAGCCCCCTCCAAACCCTCCCCATCACGGGCAGAATAAAACAACTCAAAACAAAACGGATTGCAAAAGTGATGGAAAGTTTAAAGGAAAAGCGGTGAATGTTTACAGAAAGCCAAAAGCAGAGTGACAAAAGAAATCCCAAACAGTCCCAAGATGATCCCATTCCCACCTGGGGGTACATCCAAGACCCCCAGGGCTCCTTCTTCCCCCTCCCCACTGCTAGGCTAGTCTCAGCTGGCCAGATCTGAGACTGCCCACCCCCCGTGGCCTTGGGCCTAGCCAGGCCCATGGCCAGGAGACAACATCTCCCCCATTACATGGTGACGGCGAGGAAGAAAGAGGAGGTGCTTAGGCCTCGCACTAGATCTTATAGTGGTGCAGAGAATTATGGTAGAAATACCCAATTTCCTGTGTCCACCCACTGGGCTGGACCTCTGGACACAGGAAGCAGGGGGGCACCCAGCCCAAACTGCAACACTGACTAAACCATGGCTTCACGTGCCACGTCCAATCCCCTCTTGACCACCTCCAGGGATGGTGTCCCAGCAGCAACATCCCTAAGTATTTGTATTGCCCACTATATAAAACTGGAGGGCTTTGGAAGAAGCAAGCAAAACAAAGCATCCACCACAGCAAACAACATGGCTGGAGATCTCTTGCAACCATCAGCATCCTCCTAAGGTGTAGACAGCAGCTTCACCACTCAGTTCTTGGCTTTTGCATCTTACTGCTGATGTGGCAGTGGCCCACACGAGCTCCTACACAGCTCAGCATCAGGACAGTGCTGAGCAAGCAGATCCTGATGCCTCCCCATTTATCACATTACCTGTGCAAGTTAGGCCAGTTTGCAGCCCCTGACTGCAGCCCCTGAGGACTCACCTTATTGCTTTCTACAACTACCTGAAGGAGGTTGTAGCCAAGTGGGTGTTGGTCCCTTCTCCCAGGCAACCTGTGACAAAACAAGAGGACAGAGTTTCAAGCTGTGTCAGGGGAGGTTTAGGCTGGATGTTAGGAAGAAATTCTTCACAGAAAGAGAGATTGGCCATTGGAATGTGCTGCCCAGGGAGGTGGTGAAATCACCATCACTGGAGGTGTTTAAGAAGAGACTGCATGAGGCACTTAGTCCCATGGGGATTAGATGGTGCTGGGTGATAGGCTGGGCTTGATGATCTCTGAGGTCTTTTCCAACCTGGTTAATTCTGTATTCTGTAAAGTACTCTGTTGTTAAGTATGTGTGGTGGAGTAGGAAGGTTCCCCCCCACACACAAAAGAATTCCACAGCTAACTCAGCCGGAGAAGCAGATGAAAGCTGTATTTTACAAGCAGATATGGAATGCAATGAATATGTACAAAAATATACAATATTTACAATATATACAGAAATATACAGCAATGTATGTAATACAGGAAACCTTTCCCCAACCCCCCTGCGGCCAGGGGGTTCGGCCTGCCGCTCCCTTCTCCCTCCCTACCACCCCTTTTTCCCAAAAGGGTTAGAGAGAGAGAGAGAAAGGAAGGTAATTAAAAGGGTGAAAACTTGTTAAAGCTCAAAGCGGATGCAAAAGTTAGTTTTCTCTTATCTGGTTAGCAAGAATCGTAGAGAGAAACGAGCCAGCTCACAGCACAGGGGGAAGAAGACGACGACTGACTGACTGACTCCCCCCGACTGAAAGACTAAACAAAAAATCTACAGCCAGGTCCCACCAATGAAATTGGATTAGCATATCTCTTGTTTTCATTCTAATATCAAAATATTCGCCCAGAGTGTTCAGAAAGTGTCTCTTTCTTAAAGGCACAGCCTAAACCGGTCACAATCCACCCCTGCTAAACAATTTCATTGGCTGTTCATACTGTCCATCCAATCTAAAACAATATCCACAGTTTGTAAGTAAAGTTCATAGTCCGTTCCGGCTATCCTCAGGTGTAGATGATTCAGAAGTCCAAGAAACAAGAAAAATGGAAAATAGTTTGTCTCTTCGCAGACGAAGCGAAGAAAAGGGAAAACAGGAAAACAGGTAAACAGGGACTCAGTTGACTCAGGGTTCTCAGGGTTCGTGCACCATGGATTCCTCAGGGATTCTTCCTTTGGGCGCGATGTAGCTGTACAACACTCTGAATTTAAACTCTTTCAGCTAAAGTCAAATTTCTTTCTATGCAGTGTTAAAAATAGTTTCTCACTATCCTGTAAGCTAATTTGTACCCAGTGTGTTACTTCCTTTCATCAAACAAATGTGTAACTGAACTCTTACCTGATTTGTGAAGCTGTACCAACAGTGCTGCAGTTATTAGTAAGATGATTAAATAGAGGATGCCTTGTTGTCTTGCTGTCTGAATGGGGGATGTTTTCTTCTCTGGTCTGTGAGGGCACATCTGACTCCCTAGTCAGGAATGGAGTTGCACAGGGGCATTTCCCACTCCTTTGTTAAGCATAAACCTTAATACCTTTGGAGCTTCAAATTCACTCCATCTGTTGGACATGGCACAACTAGTTTATTTGGCTAAATTGCCTACATTTAGATTGCCTCTGCAAGGCCTTTTTCCTGTTCAGACTCCTGTAGTGCCTGGCTACTTCTCCATTAGGTCCTCTTAAAACTTTGAGATATAGTTAATAGGGGATGCTAGCTTGTGGTGGGTGTGCAAGAGTTGTGCTTGTGAAAATGAGTATCAAGAAAAAAGAAGTAATGGGATTTAAAACTAAGCTAGGAAGGAGTCATGCTTATATGCATGGAATAGAAGCAAAATGCCACTTCATGTCATTAAGGTGTCACACTCACTTCCCAGTAACCTAGTAATTGCTTTGTTGATATTTTGTGTGATGATAACTTGATGGTGAGGGCAAGTCACCATTTTACTGCATGATTCCATGTGGCTGTCACTTGGAATTCATCTACCCTAAGGTATTTTACTAAATACAGTGAAGCTTACACATGTCCTCTGGTCAGCACATTGAAAAGAAGCCAAGAAACTTACTCATCCAAGAAATACAGCATAATTAACCTCCCAGCTAACTCTGAGCAACTTCCTACACCCTAAATGATCAGTTTAATGATATTTTTCAAATCGGTGTTTGTCATTGGTTCCTCTCCTTCCCCCTACCTTGGAATAATCTGCTTTCTTAGCAACACATATATGCAATCATATAAAGGGTCTCCTGCATATTTAATACCCTCTATGCTTCCTCTAGTTTCCATTTATCATTTACAGCAAGGATTAGAATTATTTAAGCTATTTGTGCTTGTTTTAAAAGAACTTGGTTACATGCACTGACTAATAGGCAGGTCTATCCTCTTCCTCTCATTATTATACCTTCCTGGGTTTTTTGTTCCCAATAAAAATAATTTTCAGCACTAAAGGAGAGGAAGTGCCAGTTCATGCTAACTGCATTTGAAAAACAGAGGAAAACTTGGACATTCACATAAAAATGCATGTAATGAGAGGCAGACATTGTTTGCCCTAAGCCAGCACTGCTCAAAGAGGCTTCTGGCCCCTGATGTACACTTACATTACACTTACTTACAGTAAGTGTACACTTACTTACACTAACTTACAGTGTACTTATAGTACACTTAGGTGTTCAAGAGGCGATTGGATGTGGCACTTGGTGCCATGGTCTAGTCATGGGGTCTGTGGTGACAGGTTGGACTCAATGATCTTCGAGGTCTCTTCCAACCTTAGCGATACTGTGATACTGTGATTCATGCTCCAAGTGGTGGGAGCAACTACAAATGTTCTCTGGGGAGGACACCAAACCAAGGGCTTCCACAACCAGGGGAACTATCCATGCCCACTTTTCTTGAGTTGTCCTCCCTTCTTGAATTAAATTAATTTGGTTTCCTGACTGCTTTGTTTTAGGGCCCCTCAAATGAAGAAGAATGTTGAGTTGCTTGAATGTGTCCAGAGAAGGGCAACAAAGCTGGGGAGGGGTTTGGAGCACAGCCGTGTGAGGAGAGGCTGAGGGAGCTGGGAGCTGTTTAGCCTGGAGAAGAGGAGGCTCAGGGAGACCTTATTGCTGTCTACAACTACCTGAAGGGAGGTTGTAGCCAGGAAGGGGTTGGTCTGTTCTCCCAGGCAACCTATGACAGAACAAGAGGACACAGTCTCAAGCTGTGCCAGGGGAGGTTCAGGCTGGATGTTAGGAAGAAGTTCTTCATAGATAGAGAGATTGGCCATTGGAATGTGCTGCCCAGAGGGGTGGTAGGGTCGACATCCCTGCAGGTGTTTAAGAAGAGACTGGATGAGGTGCCATACTGCCATAGTCTAGTTGATTAGATAGGGCTGGGTGATCAGTTGGACTCGATGATCTCGGAGGCCTCTTCAAACCTGGTTGGTTCTGTGAGGGTGATCCTCAGAGGTTAACCACAAAAAATGGTCTCAAAGCCATAAATAATGAAGACAGTCAGCAGCACTCAGAGGAGATCTGTTGCAAGTGTCAAGCAGAAGCAGTTCCTGATGCATCAGCTCATTTGATTCACTAACCCATTGACCAGAGACTCACTTTAACAATATAACCAAATATAGAGAGAAAACAAGTTTCAAGGAGAACTTTATACTTGAAAAATCCCACACTGTGCCCCCTCAGCAGGCAAGATTAAGCAAGGGAACCTGTGTGTGCTGGCAGCAGTTTGTTGCTGGATTCCTCATACCACACAATTTTACTCCTGCAATTACTGCAACTATCTCCTTTTTGCCCTATGCACTCTTTTTGTTTGCCCATTTTTACATCTGAGGTTTGAATCTGTTTGGATCAGCTTTGTTCAAACACATCCCTCGTGCCTTCAGGTGTGGTTGTTGATCCCTTGAGCTGTAGCTAGAAAAGAAAAGAAAAAAGAAAGTAGTGCAGATGGATATCACAGAGAGTGGAAAAGCACATCACTTCCCAGCAGCCATTTCTCCCTGGATTCCTCCAGTTTTCTGCAGCAATCTTGGGTTTTCCACTCATTAATCTGCAGTAGTTGGCAGTTTAGGAGGAAAAGCTTTGATAGTAATGTTAAAGGGGGAAGTATTTAAAGCTCCATTCCTTGATATTACTCCAGGTGTAAGGTATCTTACTGCTGTGTGCTCTGCTGAAACCTGCACTGAGAGCAGATATGTGTCACATAGAAAATACCCTGCTGCTGCATGTTTGAACGAAGTTTTGCAGCAGTATCAGCACCACTTCTTCTCAAGTAAGACAAGAAACATTTTGCTCCATGTGGTAGTTTTAGGCTGCACCTTGAAAATTTCCCACAGATCTTTAACAGAATGTAGTGGAATGTAAATAAATCACCATTGGATGTAAAATGGAAAATAATGATATGGTCTAAATAATCCCATTGGACAGAAAACAAACATAAAAGTTAGTTCTGCAGGCTAACTTTCTCTTTTTTTTTATTTCCTCACTCTAGTAGCTACTAACTTGTGCTTCTGCTGGCTTTGCTGGCCTTGGCTGTGTTCTTGTAGTGGTTAAGTAACAACAACTCTCTGCTTGTTCTCCTGTCCCTTGTGTACAGGAGGGTATCACAGTATCACAGTATAACCAAGGTTGGAAGAGATGTCAAAGATTATTGAGTCCAACCTGTCACCACAGACGTCATGACTAGACCATGGCACCAAGTGCCACGTCCACTCCCCTCTTGAACACCTCCAGGGATGGTGACTCCACCACCTCCCTGGGCAGCACATTCCAATGACGAACGACTCTCTCTGTGAAGAACTTCCTCCTCACCTCGAGCCTAAACTTCCCCTGGTGCAGCTTGAGACTGTGTCCCCTTGTTCTGGTGCTGGTTGCCTGGAAGAAGAGACCAACCCCTTCCTGGCTACAACCACCCTTCAGGTAGTTGTACAATATACAATACAATACAATACAATACACCAGGTTGGAAGAGACCTTCAAGATCATCGCGTCCAACCCATCAAACAATCCAACCCACCCAACAACTAGACCATACAGCCAAGCACCCCATCAAGTCTTCTCCTGAACACCTCCTGTGAAGGTGACTCCACCACCTCCACGGGTAGCCGATTCCAATGGGCAATCACTCTCTCCGTGTAGAACTTCTTCCTAACATCCAGCCTAAACCTGCCCTGGCGCAGCCTGAGACTGTGTCCTCTTGTTCTGGTGCTGGATGCCTGGGAGAAGAGGCCAACCTCTGCCTGGCTACAACCTCCCTTCAGGTAGTTGTAGAGAGCAATAAGGTCACCCCTCAGTCTCCTCTTCTCCAGGCTAAGCAACCCCAGCTCCCTCAGCCTTTCCTCATAGGGCTTGTGTTCCAAACCCCTCACCAGCTTTGTTGCCCTTCTCTGGACACGTTCCAGCAAGTCAACATCCTTCCTAAACTGAGGGGCCCAGAACTGTAGAGAGCAAAGAGGTCACCCCTGAGCCTCCTCTTCTCCAGGCTAAACAATCCCAGTTCCCTCAGCCTCTCCTCACAGGACTGTGCTCAAGGCCTCTCACCAACCTTGTTGCCCTTCTCTGGACGCGTTCAAGTGTCTCGATGTCCTTCCTAACTGAGGGGCCCAGAACTGGACACAGGACTCAAGGTGTGGCCTAACCAATGCAGAGTACAGGGGCACAATGACCTCCCTGCTCCTGCTGGCCACACTATTCCTGATGCAGACCAGGATGCCATTGGCCTTTTTAGCCACCTGGGCACACTGCTGGTTCATGTTTAGGCAGCTGTCAATCAGCAGCCCTAGGTCCCTCTCTGTTTGGGAGCTCTCCAGCCAGTAGCCCCCTGGTTTTGTCCAGGGGTGTTCTTGTGCTGTTTCTAAATTGTACCTGTATGTAAATATTGTATGTGTTTTACATATTCATCACATTTCATATTTAGATTGTAGTTTTACTTGTAAATGCAGCTTAATTTGATTCTATGGTCCTGCTCTGACAGGCGGATTGAACCTGATGATATTTGAAGGTCCCTTCCAACTCCTACCATCCTGTGATCCTGTGATTTGCTTCCAACTGAGCTGGTCTGGCAATTTTATGTTGGGGGGTAATTTCAACCCACTACAGCTCCATTTCACCCCTTCCAAAGAGAGCACTGCTTCTCTTTCCTTCCCTTGCCTCATCAGTCCTGTAGCACTTGCCGTGCAAGCAGCAGATGGTTTGCAGTAATACTTCAAAGGTTTTTCAAACATACACTATTCTACTGAATTAAGCATTTTAAGGTCCCTCATCTAGAAAAGTAACAATTATGCAAATGGTCTGGATGACATCATAAGCCTCTGTGGACCAATACATTCAGAGTTTCATCTTCACACTGCACTGGGTAAAATAATTATTACCCGATGTGGGAAAGCCGTCCTGCTTAAAGAAATGATTGCTTAAGCCTGTTTCATTTTATGCCAGTTAGGGTCCACCCAAATCAGCCTTGAATTGGGTAAGCTTTGATCAGTTCTGCAGAAAGCTAATGACATATAATTGTAGGTTATGGGCAGATATGGATGTGAAGACAAATGTAGTCCCTTCCAACCCTAACAATTGATTCCATGATTCTAAGGAAGCAGCTGTGATCACGGCTGAGTTATTTTGTCACTTCAGTGGCACAAGTGAGCCCCAGTTGCACAGTTTCTGTAAACCTGCACTGTTTTTTCAAACAATGATTGCAATTACAGATAGGAGCTTCTTGGAAGATCAAGCAACACAATTATGGGTTGTTTGTCACTCAAACACCTTTTGCAATAACTCACATACAAATGTATGCATCAGTTTGAATGTGGATTGGATGTGGCACTCAAAACCATGGGTTAGTTGTCATGAGGTGTTAGGTATTAGGTAACAGGTTGGACTTGATGATCTCTGAGGTCTTTTCCAACCTGGTTGATTCTGTGATTCTATGAATGCTTCTAATCTGTCCAAATAAAGGGCTGCTATCACTTCATGCTTTAGTTTCATGATTACAACAGAATGTTCTTGTATGTAAATCTAACTCTCCCTACTATTCTTTGCTGCAGTTGACAGTATTGGTTAACTTAGCTCGTTAGACAGTTTCCAGTTTTGTAGGATTCAATGTTTAACCAAAAAGCCATGCATTCATCCAAATGTTATCTCCAGCACCAGAAAGTCCAGATTTTCACTGTTGTTCACCTCTCCCCTGTATCACAGTATCACAGTATCACAGTATAACCAAGGTTGGAAGAGACCCCAAGGATCATCAAGTCCAACCTGTCCCAACAGACCTCACAACTAGACCATGGCACCAAGTGCCATGTCCAATCTCCCCTTGAACACCTCCAGGGACGGCAACTCCACCACCTCCCTGGGCAGCCCATTCCAATGACGAATGACTCGCTCAGTGAAGAACTTTTTCCTCACCTCGAGTCTAAACCTCCCCTGGCACAGCTTGAGACTGTGTCCCCTTGTTCTGGTGCTGGTTGCCTGGGAGAAGAGACCAACCCCTTCCTGTCTACAACCACCTTTCAGGTAGTTGTAGAGGGCAATGAGGTCACCCCTGATCCTTCTCTTCTCCAGGCTAAACAATCCCAGCTCCCTCAGCCTCTCCTCACAGGGCTTGTGCTCAAGGCCTCTCCCCAGCCTTGTTGCCCTTCTCTGGACACGTTCAAGTGTCTCGATGTCCTTCTTAAAGTGAGGGGCCCAGAACTGGACACAGGACTCAAGGTGTGGCCTAACCAATGCAGAGTACAGGGGCACAATGACCTTCCTGCTCCTGCTGGCCACACTATTCCTAATACAGGCCAGGATGCCATTGGCCCTCTTGGCCACCTGGGCACACTGCTGGCTCATGTTTAGGCGGGTGTCAATCAGCACCCCCAGGTCCCTCTCTGTTTGGCAGCTCTCCAGCCCCTCTGACCCCAGCCTGTAGCTCTGCATGGGGTTGCCGTGGCCAAAGTGCAGCCCCGGCACTTGGACTTGTTAAATACCATGCCATTAGACTGCCCATCTGTCCAGTCGGTCGAGGTACCTCTGCAGAGCCTTTCTACCCTCTAACTGACTAACATCTGTTCCCAACTTGGTGTCATCTGCAAACTTGCTGATGACTGACTCAACTCCCTCATCCCTATCATCAATGAAGATGTTAAAGAGGATGGGACCCAGCACTGATCCCTGGGGGACACCACTGGTGACTGGCCGCCAGCTGGAGGTGGCACCATTCACCACCACTCTCTGGGCTCGGCCCTCCAGCCAGTTCCTAACCCAGCACAGAGTGTTGCTGCCCAAGCCACGAGCTGACAACTTAGCCAGCAGTTTACTGTGCGGGACGGTGTCAAAGGCCTTGCTGAAGTCCAGGTAGACTACACCCACAGGCCTCTCCACTTCCACCAGGTGGGTCACCTGATCATAGAAGGATATCAGGTTGGAGAGGCAGGACCTGCCCTTCCTAAATCCATGTTGGCTGGACCTGAGCCCTTGGCCATCCTGCAGGTGTGCAGTTATTGCCCCCAGGATAATCTGCTCCATTATTTTCCCTGGCACTGAGGTTAGGCTGCCAGGCCTGTAGTTTCCGGGTTCCTCCATCCAACCCTTCTTGTGGATGGGGACCACATTGGCCAGTTTCCAGTCATCTGGGACCTCTCCAGTGAGCCAGGACTGGAGGAAAATGATGGAGAGCAGCTTGGCCAGCTCATCTGCCAGCTCTCTCAGCACCCTAGGATGGATCCCATCCGGTCCCATGGACTTGTGGGTGTCCAAGTGGCTCAGCAGGTCCCAAACTAATTCCTCATGGATTTCCAGGGCATTACACTGCTCCCCAACCCTATTACCCAGCTCAGGAGGCCACTCATCCTGGACTCCTACCTTGCTGTTAAACATCGAGGCAAAGAAGGCATTCAGGACCTCAGCCTTTTCCTCATCTTCAGTGACCGTGTTCCCCTCCAGGTCCAGTAAGGAGTGGAGATTCTTCTTGCCCTTCGTTTTAGCGTTGATATATTTGTAAAATTGCTTTTTATTTTCTTTCACAGAGGTGGCCAGTTTCAGTTCCAACTGGGCCTTTGCCTCTCTAATTTTATTCCTACATAATCTAACCACTTCCTTCAACATACCTCGAGAAGCCTTCCCTCCTTCCAAAGGTGATACAGCCTCTTTTTTTCCCTTAATTCCTCCAGGAGCTGCTTGCTCATCCAGGCCGGTCGCCTTCCCTGCTGGCTCAGAGATTGCTTTTCCCTTTGCTTTCCTTGCTTTTTGGGAGGTAAGGGGCTGGTGGATGGACTTCCTGGAGAGGGGAGGAGGGGCGGCAGGCTCGGGTTGCCTACGTGCCTGAGGGCAGTGACGTAGCAGGGGGAGGGGTTGCTGTAGAAACCGCGGCAAACCAAACATACCCCAGCACGTGGCTGAGAGCAGGCAGCAGCGAGGAGCTCGGCTCTGAGGCCTCCTTACTGACCGGGAAAAAAAAAAAAAAAAAAAAAAAAAAAAAAAAAAAAAAAAAAAAAAAAGGAAAAAAAAAAAAGGGAAAAAAAAAAAAAAAGCCAGGTGGTGAGGGTGATTAAGAGGGTGATTCAGAGGGTGGCTACTGCAACATGGTTACTACTAGAAGTAAGGCTAGTAGAAGAACAGCTAGTAAGGCTAGTAGAAGAACAGTTGGCACCCAAACAGAGGCCACTCACAAGCATGCAGGTGTTCAGGTAGGTGGCTGCAGTGAGTGCTGGGACCTGGCACTCGATATGGAGGATGGAAGGAACAACTCCTGTGTGAGTTGTGAGCAGATCAGCGATCTGATGAGAATGGTGTCCGAACTAAAAGAAGAGGTAGAAAGGCTTAGAGCTATAAGAGATAGTGAAAGGAACACTGACTATCCCCTAACTTCTACCAAACCAGAACAGGGGGTAACTCTCAGTGGAGCAGGGAGTTTGATACCTACCCATCAGCTAGCCTCTCAGCCTCCCTGCAGTAACCCACATGAGCAGGGCCAATGGGAGCAGGTCTCTGCCCGACGGAAGAAGGGCAGACGGAGCAAGCGTGCTACTTTGAGCAGCACACTGCCTACAGTGCAGGTTCAGAATAGGTATGAGGCTCTGCAGGAGGAGCAGGTCATAGGTGAGGATGAGGACTCAAGGAAGACAGAAGCTGCACCAATGACAGGTTCCCTCAGGCCAGCTATCAAAACTAGTCCAGAAAGGAAACCTTGTAGGGTCATCGTTGTAGGAGACTCCCTACTGAAGGGGGCAGAGGGCCCAATATGCAGACCAGACCCATTTCATAGGGAGATCTGCTGCCTCCCTGGTGCCCAAGTAAAGGACATAGTAGGCAAAATTCCCAAACTTGTGAGCCCTTCAGACTACTACCCACTGCTGGTCTTTCAGGTGGGTAGTGACGATGCAACAATGCGAAGCTCATGGTCAATTAAAAGAGATTTCAGAACGTTAGGGCACCTGCTAAAGGGGTCAGGATCTCAAGTAGTGTTCTCTGCTATCCCTCTAACGTCAGTGATGGATGAGGGAACATTGTGGAAGAGCCAACAGGTCAATTCATGGCTCAGGGACTGGTGCCATCAACAGGGATTTGGGTTCTACAATCATGGTTTGGTTTTCAAGGCAGCAGAGCTAAAAACAACTTATGGGACACACTTGTCCCAGAGGGGGAAAAGGATCCTGGGGCAGGAATTGGCAGGGCTCATAGACAGGGCTTTAAACTAGATTTGAAGGGGGGAGGGATTGGTGGTCTCCTGCTGGCCTGTGACAAGCAGAGGGGCAGCTCACCTGAGGTGGAGGGATGGAGAGCCAGTAGGGGCTCTCAGCTTGCTGCCCTGAGGCAAGACACAAATGGCACACCAGGACACCCTGTGGAAACCAAGGGGAGTTGACACAGGAGAAGGACAGGGCCAGCCCAGCTGAAGTGCTTCTATGCAAATGCACGCAGCTTGGGCAACAAACAAGATGAGTTAAGGGCCACCGTGCTGTTGGGATGCCATGACATAGTGGGCATCACCGAAACTTGGTGGGACGACTCCCATGACTGGAATGTAGGGATAGACGGGTATAAGCTTTTTAGGAAGGACAGGCAGGGAAGGAGGAGGAGGTGTTGCCCTCTATGTCAACAACAAGCTGGAATCAGCAGAACTCCACCTGGGGAGGCATGATGAGTCGGTTGAGAGTTTATGGGTTAGAATTAAAGGCAAGACAGGGGAAGGAGATAGTACTGTGGGGGGTCTCCTACAGGCCACCTGACCAGCAGAACCAAGCAGATGAGGCTCTGCAAAGGCAAGTAGAAGCGGCTTCCAGGTCACAAGCCCTGGTCCTCATGGGGGATTTCAACCACCCTGACATCTGTTGGAGGGACAACACAGCAAGGCATCAGCAATCCAGGATGTTCCTGGACTGCATAGAAGACAACTTCCTCCTCCAAATGGTAGAGGAACCAACAAGAAAAGGTGCTACACTGGACCTTGTTCTCACCAACAGGGAAGGGCTGGTAACAAATGTGAGGCTCAGAGACGGCCTTGGCTGCAGTGACCATGAAGCAGTTGAATTTAATATCCTCAGGGCAATCAGGAGGACATATTCTAAGCTTAGGACCCTAGACTTTAGGCGTGCAGACTTTGATCGCTGCAGGGATCTGCTAGCCAAAGTGTCGTGGGATGAAGCCCTGAAGGGAAGAGGGACCCAGGACAGCTGGTCAGTATTCAAGGACCACCTCCTCTGTGTCCAGGAGCTATGTATACCTACAAGGAGAAAAGCAGGAAGGAATGCTAGGAGGCCTGCCTGGATGAACAAGGAGCTGCTGGACACACTATCACTTAAAAAGAAACTCTACAGGAAGTGGAAGGAAGGACAGATAGAACAGGGGGTATATAAGGAAGCTGCCCGAGCAGCAAGAGGCCTGGTTAGGAAAGCCAAAGCAGAGTTTGAACTGAATCTAGCCAGGGGGGTTAAAGGGAACACTAAGAATTTCTATAGGTATGTTAATGGCAAGAAGAAGACTAGGGAAGGTGTGGGCCCCCTCAGAAAGGAAAGTGGTGAATTAATCACAAGTGATGTGGAAAAGGCTGAGGTACTCAATCACTTCTTTACCTCAGTCTTCACTGCAAGGGCCTCCAGCCACACTCCTGGTGTCATGGCAGACGATGCCAGGGACGGGGAGGAAGAACTGCCCATCGTAAGTGAAGCTCAGGTTCGTGATCACCTGAAGAACCTGAAAGTGTTCAAGTCCATGGGACCCGACGGGATACACCCACGGGTGCTGAGAGAACTGGCAGATGAGGTTGCCAAGCCCCTCTCTATTATATTCCAGAAGTCATGGCAGACTGGGGAAGTCCCCACAGACTGGAAAAGGGGAAACATTATTCCCATTTTCAAAAAGGGCAAGAAGGAGGAACCGGGGAACTACAGGCCAGTCAGTCTCACCTCTGTGCCCGGAAAGATCATGGAGCAGATCCTCCTGGAGGCACTAATGACTCAGAAGAACACTGAAGAGGTGATTGGGAGTAGTCAGCATGGCTTTGCCAAGGGCAAATCCTGCCTGACAAACCTGGTGGCCTTCTATGAGCAGGTGACAGCATTAATAGATGAGGGGCGAGCAACTGATGTCATTTACCTGGACTTGAGCAAAGCCTTCGATGCTGTCCCGCACCACCTCCTGGTCTCCAAGCTGGCGACACATGGGTTTGATGGATGGACCACTAGATGGACAAAGAACTGGCTTGATTGCCGCACCCAAAGAGTGGCTGTCAATGGGTCCATGTCCCAATGGAGGCCAGTGACAAGCAGAGTCCCTCAGGGATCAGTCCTGGGACCTGTCTTGTTCAACACCTTTGTGGGTGACATGGACAGTGGCATCAAGTGCATCCTCAGCAAGTTTGCTGATGACACCAAGCTGTGTGGTGCAGTGGACACGCTGGAGGGAAGGGATGCCATCCAGAAGGACCTGGACAGGCTGGAGAAGTGGGCACAAGCCAACCTCATGAGCTTCAACAAGACCAAGTCCTGCATCTGGGTCGAGGCAATCCCAGGCACAAATCCAGGCTGGGCAGGGACTGGCTGGAGAGCAGCCCTGAGGAGAGAGACTTGGGGGTGCTGGTGGACGAGAAGCTCAACATGAGCTCTCAATGTGCGCTTGCAGCCCGGAAAGCCAATCAGCTCCTGGGCTGCATCAGAAGTGTGACCAGCAGGTCAAGGGAGGTGATTCTCCCCCTCTACTCAGCTCTGCTGAGACCCCACCTGGAGTACTGCGTCCAGTTCTGGAGCCCCTATTACAGGAGGGATGTGGACGTGCTGGAGCGTGTCCAGAGAAGGGCCACGAGGATGATCAGAGGGCTGGAGCACCTCTCCTATGAGGACAGACTGAAGGAGTTGGGGCTGTTCAGTCTGGAGAAGAGAAGGCTCCCAGGTGACCTCATTGTGGCCTTCCAGTATCTGAAGGGGGCCTACAGGAAGTCTGGGGAGGGACTTCTCAGGATCTCAGGTAGTGATAGGACTAGGGGGAACGGAATGAAGCTGGAAATGGGGAGATTCAGGCTAGATGTGAGGAAGAAGTTCTTCACCATGAGAGTGGTGAAGCCCTGGAATGGGTTGTCCAGGGAGGTGGTTGAGGCCCCGTCCCTGGAGGTGTTTAAGACCAGGCTGCACGAGGCTCTGGCCAGCGTGATCTAGTGTAGGATTTCCCTGCCCATGGCAGGGGTTGGAACTAGATGATATTTGTGGTCCCTTCCAACCCTGACTGATTCTATGATTCTATGATTCTATGATTCTATCTTTCGGCACATGGGAACCGCCAGTTCCTGCGCCTTCAAGAGCTCCTTTTTGAAGTAGGTCCAACCCCTCCTGGACCCCTCGGTTCATGAGGGTTGGTACCCAGGGAACTTTACAAATAAGTTTCTTAAAGAGGCTGAAGTTTGCCATCCGGAAGTCCAAGGTGAAGGTTCTGTTGGTACTCCTCCCTATCTCCCTGCATATTGAAAACTTCACTATCTCGTGATCACTGCACCCTAGGCAGCCTCCCACGGTCACATCTCCCACCAGCCCTTCCCTATTGGAGAGCAGCAGGTCAAGCAGAGCCTGTCCCCTAGTAGGTTCGCTTAACAGCTGCGTCAGGAAGCAGTCCTCTATTCGCTCCAGGAATCTTCTGGACTGCCTTCTCTCTGCTGAATTAAGTTCCCAGCAGATATCTGGCAGGTTGAAGTCACCCACGAGGACAAGATCTGATGATCTTGAAACAGCCTCCAGTTGTTTGTAGAATAATTCATCAACCTCCTCATCCTGGTTGGGTGGTCTATCACAGACTCCAACCAGGATGTCAGATTTGTTGGGCTGCCCTCTGATTTTAACCCACAGGCTCTCAATTCCCTCATCTTCCACCTCAAGTTCTGAGGCAGAAAGTGTCTCCCTAATATACAAAGCCACCCCTCCTCCTCTTCTCCCTCGCCTATCCCTCATAAAGAGCCTGTAACCCCCCAGTGTAGCACTCCAATCGTACCTGTTGTCCCACCATGTTTCTGAGATGGCAACTATATCATAGTTGCCCTGGTGGATTAGGACCTCCAGCTCATCTTGCTTATTGCCCAGGCTGCGTGCATTGATGTACATGCACTGCAGCTGGGCTCCCGACCTCTCAGTTGACCCTACCTTGTGCCCTACTCTTACCTCTGCAGAGGGACCGATGTCTTCACCCACCCCCTTCAGACCTAGTTTAAAGCCCTCCTAATGAGCCCTGCCAACTCTATTGCTAGGACTCTCTTGCCCCTTCTAGATAAATGTACCCCATCAGGACCCAGCAGGTCAGGTGCCGTAAAAGTTGCCCCAGAAAAAAGTTGGAATCAGCTCACACTGTGCCTACTGTTTCCAAAGGCTGGTTTACAGCTTTAACTCCTGAATGGAATGGAATGGAATGGAATGGAATGGAATGGAATGGAATGGAATGGAATGGAATAGAATAGAATAGAATAGAATAGAATAGAATAGAATAGAATAGAATAGAATAGACCAGACCAGACCAGACCAGACCAGGTTGGAAAAGACCTTTGAGATCATCAAGTCCAAGCTACCACCCAACACCATCTAATCAACTAAACCATGGCACTGAGTGCCTCATTCAGACTCTTTTTAAACACCTCCAGGGATGTCGACCCCAACACCTCCCCAGGCAGCCCATTCCAATGGGCAATCACTCTTTCTGTGAAGAACTTCTTTCTAAGATCAAACCTAAACTTCCCCCTGCATAGCTTGAGACTGTGTCCTCTCGTTCTCTTGGTGGGTGCCTGGGAG
>JAWKAJ010000085.1:0-55842 GCA_033816785.1 Picus viridis | reverse complement strand
AAGGGGCTGGATGAGCCCAAGGTTGGCTCAGGTGGGGATGAGCCCAAGGGGTTGGATCAAGAGGTTGGATGGGAGCAAGAGGTTGGCTCCAGGGTGGGGACGAGCCCAGGGCTGGCCCAGGGTGGGGGGACGAGCCTAAGGGTTGATCAAGAAGTTGGATGAGCCCAAGGGGTTGGCTCAGGGTGGGGGATGAGTCAAGGGGTTGGATCAAGAGGTTGGATGGGAGCAAGAGGTTGGCTCAGGGTGGGGGGACGAGCCCAAGGGGCTGGCTCAGGTGTGGGGACGAGCCCAAGGGGGTGGATCAAAAGTTGGATGAGCCCAAGGGTTGGCTCAGGGTGGGGGATGAGCCCAAGGGCTGGCTCAGGGTGGGGGACGAGCCCAAGGGGTTGGATCACAGAAGTTGGATGAGCCCAAGGGGTTGGCTCAGGGTGGGGGATGAGCCCAAGGGTTGGCTCAGGGTGGGGGGAGCCCAAGGGTTGGCTCAGGGTGGGGACGAGCCCAAGGGGTTGGCTCAGGGGGGGGACGAGCCCAAGGGGCTGGCTCAGGGTGGGGGGACGAGCCCAAGGGGTTGGATCAAGAAGTTGGATGAGCCCAAGGGTTGGCTCAGGGTGGGGGGATGAGCCCAACCCTGGGGGGATGAGCCCAACCCTGGGGGGAGCCCAGCAGCTCCCCGGGTCCCGGCCGCGTCCTCAGCGCCCCCCCCGGGCCGGGCTGGCACCGCGGGGGGCTGGCAGCAGGGGGGGGATGTGGAACTGGCAGCAGCAGCTCTACTTGTCAGCGCCGGCAGGGGGCGCTGCAGCGGCCTCGGCGCTCAGCAGGGTCCCGGCGGCGCTTACCGTGGAGCCGCAGGCCAGGAAGGAGAGCCCCAGGGCCACCAGGCACAGCCAGCTCTGCCGGGAGAGGGGGAGGGGGGGGGTCAGACAGGCCCCGGGGGGAGGGGCAGAGGGGCTGGGGGAGGCAGAGGGTTGGGTGGGGGGGGGCAGAGGGAGGGTGGGAGAGGGGGGGGGGGGGGGCAGAGGGGCTGGGGGGGGCAGATGGAAGGGGGAGAGGGGATGGAGGGGGGAAGGGAGGGGGCAGAGAGGCTGAGGGGGTGGCAGGTGAGGGGGGGGGAGGGGTCAAGGGGGGGGCAGAGAGGTTGGGGGGAGGGAACAGGGGGCAGAGAGGCTGAGGAGGGGGCAGAGGCCAAGGGGCAGGAGGGGACAGAGGCTGTGGGGCAGGAAGGGGCAGAGGCCATGGGGCAGGTTGGGCAGGGTGCCAGGGGTGCCAGGGGGCAGGGGGGCAGTGTTGCCAGGGGTGCCAGGGGGTCAGTGTTGCCAGGGGTGCCAGGGGGTCAGTGTTGCCAGGGGTGCCAGGGGCCAGGGGTGCAGGGGGGGGGGGCAGTGTTGCCAGGGGGTGCCA
Organism: Picus viridis; assembly: GCA_033816785.1. NCBI lineage: Eukaryota > Metazoa > Chordata > Aves > Piciformes > Picidae > Picus > Picus viridis. The sequence continues at coordinate 54,444 of JAWKAJ010000085.1, read as the reverse complement.
GGGGTGCCAGGGGGCAGTGTTGCCAGGGTGCCAGGGGTACCAGGGGGCAGGGGGCAGTGTTGCCAGGGGTGCCAGGGGTGCCAGGGGGGCAGTGTTGCCAGGGGTGCCAGGGGTGCCAGGGGGCAGTGTTGCCAGGGGTGCCAGGGCCTCACCAGGTAGGCGACGAAGGCCAAGTAGAGGAGGCTGAGCCCGGCGGCCAGCAGGTAGAGCCCCAGGTGGCCCAGGGCCAGCACGTAGGCCACCACGAAGTACATGTTGATGCAGCACAGCAGGAGGATCAGCAGCCCCCCAGCTACCCGCCAGAACCTGCAGGGGGCGCACACGGCCCGGGTGGGCAAAGGGGGGCACGGGGGCAGGGTATAGCGTGGGGAGGGCAAGGGGGGCACAGGCTGGGGGTAGGGGGCAGGGGGCAGGCTGGGGAGGGCAGGGGGCAGCATGGGGAGGGGGCAGGGGGCCTGGGGAGGGCACAGCCTGGGGAGGGCAGGGGGCAGCATGGGGAGGGCAGGGGGCAGGGGGCACAGCCTGGGGAGGGCAGGGGGCAGGGGGCAGGCTGGGGAGGGCAGGGGGCAGCGTGGGGAGGGCAAGGGGGGCACAGGCTGGGGAGGGTAGGGGGCAGGGGGCAGGCTGGGGAGGGCAGGGGGCAGCGTGGGGGAGGGCAAGGGGGGCACAGGCTGGGGAGGGTAGGGGGCAGGGGCAGGCTGGGGAGGGCAGGGGGCAGCATGGGGAGGGCAGGGGGCAGGGGGCACAGCCTGGGGGGGCAGGGGGCAGGGGGCAGGCTGGGGGGGCAGGGGGCAGGGGGGCAGGCTGGGGAGGGCAGGGGGCAGCCTGGGGAGGGCAGGGGGCAGGGGGCAGCGTGGGGAGGGCAGGGGGCAGGGGGGCAAAGGGGGCACAGCCTGGGGAGGGCAGGGGGCAGCGGCTGGGGAGGGCAAGGGGCACAGGGCTGGGGGGGGGGCACAGCCTGGGGGGGCAGGGGGCAGGCTGGGAGGGGGCAGGGGGCAGGGGGCAGCCTGGGGAGGGCAAGGGGGCACAGGCACAGGGGAGGGCAGGGGGCAGCGTGGGGGGCAGGCTGGGGAGGGCAGGGGGCAGCTGGGGGGAGGGCAAGGGCAAGGGCACAGGCTGGGGAGGGTAGGGGGCAGGCTGGGGAGGGCAGGGGGCAGCGTGGGAGGGCAGGGGGCAGGGGGCACAGCCTGGGGGGGCAGGGGGCAGGGGGCAGGCTGGGGGGGCAGGGGCAGGGGGCAGCGTGGGGCGGGCAGGGGGGCAGGGGGCACAGCCTGGGGAGGGCAGGGGGCAGGCTGGGGAGGGCAGGGGGCAGGGGGCACAGCCTGGGGGCAGGGGGCAGGCTGGGGGGGGGGGGGGCAGGGGGCACAGCCTGGGGGGGGGCAGGGGGCACAGCCTGGGGGGGCAGGGGGCAGGCTGGGGGGGCAGGGGACAGGGGGCAGCGTGGGGCGGGCAGGGGGCAGGCTGGGGAGGGCAGGGGGCAGCGTGGGCGGGCAGGGGGCAGGCTGGGGTGGGCAGGGGGGCACAGGGGGCAGGGCAGAGAGGCCAAGGGGGGGCAGAGAGAGGGGGGACAGGGGTTGGGCAAGGGTGGGGCACAGGAGCCAGGGGCAGGGGCTGGGCACAGGGGCAGGGGCACAGGGACAGGGGCAGGGGCTGGGCACAGGGGCAGGGGTTGGGCACTGGGGCAGGGGCTGGGCACTGGGGCAGGGGCTGGGCACTGGGGCAGGGGCTGGGCACTGGGGCAGGGCAGTGGGGCAGGGGCTGGGCACAGGGGCAGGGGCTGGGCACTGGGGCAGGGCACAGGGGCAGGGGCTGGGCACAGGGGCAGGGGTTGGGCACTGGGGCAGGGGCTGGGCACAGGGGCAGGGGCTGGGCACAGGGGCAGGGCACAGGGGCAGGGGCTGGGCACAGGGGCAGGGGTTGGGCACTGGGGCAGGGGCTGGGCACAGGAGCAGGGGCTGGGCACAGGGGCAGGGCACAGGGGCAGGGGCTGGGCACAGGGGCAGGGGTTGGGCACTGGGGCAGGGGCTGGGCACAGGGGCAGGGGCTGGGCACAGGGGCAGGGGCAGGGCACAGGAGCAGGGGCTGGGCACAGGGGCAGGGGCTGGGCACAGGGGCAGGGCACAGGGGCAGGGCACAGGGGCAGGGGCTGGGCACAGGGGCAGGGGCTGGGCACAGGGGCAGGGCAGTGGGGCAGGGGCTGGGCACAGGGGCAGGGGCTGGGCACTGGGGCAGGGCACAGGGGGCAGGGCACAGGGGCAGGGGCTGGGCACAGGGGCAGGGGCTGGGCACTGGGGCAGGAGCTGGGCACTGGGGCAGGGGCAGGGCACAGGGGCAGGGGCTGGGCACAGGGGCAGGGCAGTGGGGCAGGGGCTGGGCACAGGGGCAGGGGCTGGGCACAGGGGCAGGGGTTGGGCACAGGGGCAGGGGCTGGGCACAGGGGCAGGGCACAGGGGCAGGGGCTGGGCACAGGGGCAGGGGTTGGGCACTGGGGCAGGGGCTGGGCACAGGGGCAGGGGCTGGGCACTGGGGCAGGGGCAGGGCACAGGAGCAGGGGCTGGGCACAGGGGCAGGGGCTGGGCAGGGCACAGGAGCAGGGGCAGGGGCTGGGCACAGGAGCAGGGGGCTGGGCACAGGGGCTGGGCACTGGGGCAGGAGCTGGGCACTGGGGCAGGTGCAGGGCACAGGGGCAGGGCTGGGCACTGGGGCAGGTGCAGGGCACAGGGGCAGGGGCTGGGCACAGGGGCAGGGCAGTGGGGCAGGGGCTGGGCACTGGGGCAGGAGCTGGGCACTGGGGCAGGTGCAGGGCACAGGGGCAGGGGCTGGGCACAGGGGCTGGGCACTGGGGCAGGAGCTGGGCACTGGGGCAGGTGCAGGGCACAGGGGCAGGGGCTGGGCACTGGGGCAGGTGCAGGGCACAGGGGCAGGGGCTGGGCACAGGGGCAGGGCAGTGGGGCAGGGGCTGGGCACTGGGGCAGGAGCAGGGCACTGGGGCAGGTGCAGGGCACAGGGGCAGGGGCTGGGCACAGGGGCAGGGCAGTGGGGCAGGGGCTGGGCACAGGGGCAGGGGTTGGGCACTGGGGCAGGGGCAGGGCACAGGGGCAGGGGCAGGGCACAGGGGCAGGGGCTGGGCACTGGGGCAGGGGCTGGGCACAGGGGCAGGGGCTGGGCACTGGGGCAGGGGCTGGGCACTGGGGCAGGGCTGGGCACTGGGGCAGGGCACAGGGGGGGCAGGGCACAGGGGCAGGGGCTGGGCACTGGGGCAGGGGCTGGGCACAGGGGCAGGGGCTGGGCACTGGGGCAGGAGCTGGGCACTGGGGCATGGGCAGGGCACAGGGGCAGGGGCTGGGCACTGGGGCAGGAGCTGGGCACTGGGGCAGGGGCAGGGCACTGGGGCAGGGGCTGGGCACTGGGGCAGGGGCAGGGCACAGGGGCAGGGGGTTGGGCACAGGGGCAGGGGCTGGGCACTGGGGCAGGGGCTGGGCACTGGGGCAGGGCACTGGGGCAGGGCACAGGGGCAGGGCACAGGGGCAGGGCACAGGGGCAGGGGCTGGGCACTGGGCACTGGGGCAGGGCTGGGCACAGGGGCAGGGGTTGGGCACAGGGGCAGGGGCTGGGCACTGGGGCAGGGGCTGGGCACAGGGGCAGGGGCTGGGCACTGGGGCAGCGGCTGGGCACTGGGGCAGGGGCTGGGCACTGGGGCAGGGCACAGGGGCAGGGCACAGGGGCAGGGCACAGGGGCAGGGGCTGGGCACAGGGGCAGGGGCTGGGCACTGGGGCAGGAGCTGGGCACTGGGGCAGGGGCAGGGCACTGGGGCAGGGGCTGGGCACTGGGGCAGGGGCAGGGCACAGGGGCAGGGGTTGGGCACAGGGGCAGGGGCTGGGCACAGGGGCAGGGGCTGGGCTGGGCACAGGGGGGGCTGGGCACTTGGGCAGGGGCTGGGCACAGGGGCTGGGCACAGGGGCAGGGGTCGGGCACAGGGGCAGGGCACAGGGGCAGGGGCTGGGCACAGGGGCAGGGCACTGGGGCAGGGGCTGGGCACAGGGGCAGGGGTCGGGCACAGGGGCAGGGGGCACAGGGGCCCCGGGGGTGCCCGCTGGGCACTCACAGGCCGTTGGCAAAGTCGTGCATGACGCTGGGCATGCTGGTGAAGGTCAGCACGGGGATGAGGGCGAAGGGCAGCTGCAGGGGGGAGCAGAGACCGAAGCCCTGATGAGCTCTTCTCCCCCACCCCCCCACCCCCAGCCCCAGAACAAGAGCACACAGCCCCGAGCTGTGCCGGGGGTGCGGCCTGGAGGGAGGAGGAAGCTCTTCCCAGAGAGAGAGAGAGAGACATTGGCCCCTGGGGATGTGCTGCCCGGGGTGGGGGGTGGTGGAGTCCCCCCCCCGGGGTGCTCAGGAGGAGGCTGGATGAGGCCCTTTGGTGCCAGGGCTTAGCCCATCAGGTGGTGCTGGGGAGAGGTTGGGCTTGGGGGCCTCAGGGGTCTCTTCCCACCTGGTTAATCCCCATCCCCATCCTATCCCCATCCCCATCCCTATCGCAATCCTATCCCCATCCCCATCCCCATCCCTATCCCATCCCCATCCCATCCCTATCCGCATCCTATCCCCATCCCCATCCCTATCCCCATCCCATCCCTAACCCTATCCCATCCCCATCCCCATCCCATCCCCATCCACATCCCCATCCCATCCCTATCCCCATCCCTATCCCATCCCCATCCCATCCCATCCTATCCCCATCCCATCCCTAACCCTATCCCATCCCCATCCCCATCCCATCCCCATCCACATCCCTATCCCATCCCTATCCCCATCCCTATCCCATCCCCATCCCCATCCTATCCCCATCCCCATCCCATCCCTAACCCTATCCCATCCCCATCCCATCCACATCCCTATCCCATCCCTATCCCATCCCCATCCCATCCCTATCCCCATCCTATCCCCATCCCTATCCCCATCCCCATCCCATCCCCATCCACATCCCTATCCCATCCCTATCCCCATCCCTATCCCCATCCTATCCCCATCCCCATCCCTATCCCATCCCCATCCCATCCCTATCCCCATCCTATCCCCATCCCTATCCCCATCCCCATCCACATCCATATCCCATCCCTATCCCCATCCCTATCCCCATCCCCATCCCATCCCTATCCTATCCCCATCCCATCCCTATCCCATCCCCATCCCTCTCCCATCCCCATCCCCATCCTATCCCCATCCCCATCCTATCCCATCCCCATCCTATCCCATCCCCATCCCATCCCCATCCACATCCCTATCCCATCCCCATCCCTATCCCATCCCCATCCCATCCCTATCCCCATCCCATCCCCATCCACATCCCTATCCCATCCCTATCCCCATCCCTATCCCCATCCCCATCCCATCCCTATCCTATCCCCATCCCATCCCTATCCCATCCCCATCCCTCTCCCATCCCCATCCCCATCCCCATCACTATGCCATGCACTTCCCTATCCCTATCCCCAGCCCCATCCCTATCCCATCCCCATCCCTATCCCTATCCTATCCCATCCCTATGCCATCCTATCCTTATGCCATCCCTATCCCTATCCCATCCCTACCCCATCCCCATCCCTATCCCCATCCCCATCCTATCCCCATCCCCATCCCTATCCCCATCCCTATCCCCATCCCCATCTATCCCCATCCCCATCTATCCCCATCCCCATCCCATCCCTCTCCCATCCCCATCCCCATCCTATCCCCATCCCCATCCTATCCCTCTCCCATCCCCATCCCCATCACTATGCCATGCACTTCCCTATCCCTATCCCCAGCCCCATCCCTATCCCATCCCCATCCCTATCCTATCCCATCCCTATCCTATCCTTATGCCATCCCTATCCCTATCCCCATCCCATCCCTACCCCATCCCCATCCCTATCCCCATCCCCATCCTATCCCCATCCTATCCCCATCCTATCCCCATCCCCATCCCTATCCCCATCCTATCCCCATCCCTCCCTATCCCATCCCCATCCCCATCTATCCCCATCCCCATCTATCCCCATCCCCATCCCCATCCCCATCCCTACCCCATCCCCATCCCTATCCCCATCCCCATCCCCATCCTAAACCGGTCACACCATCTATCCCCATCCCCATCCCCATCACTATGCCATGCACTTCCCTATGCCTATCCCCAGCCCCATCCCTGTCCCATCCCCATCCCTATCCCTATCCTATCCCATCCCTATCCCATCCTATCCTTATGCCATCCCTATCCCTATCCCTATCCCATCCCATCCCTACCCCATCCCCATCTATCCCCATCCCCATCCCTATCCCCATCCCTATGCCATGCACTTCCCTATCCCTATCCCCAGCCCCATCCCTACCCCATCCCCATCCCTATCCCCATCCCCATCCCTACCCCATCCCCATCCCTATCCCCATCCCCATCTATCCCCATCCCCATCCCCATCCCTACCCCATCCCCATCCCTTTCCAAATCCCCATCTATCCCCATCCCCATCCCTACCCCATCCCCATCCCTACCCCATCCCCATCTATCCCCATCCCCATCCCTACCCCATCCCCATCCCTACCCCATCCCCATCTATCCCCATCCCCATCCCTATCCCCATCCCCATCCCCATCCCTATCCCCATCCCTATGCCATGCACTTCCCTATCCCTATCCCCATCCCCATCCCTACCCCATCCCCATCCCTATCCCCATCCCCATCCCTATCCCCTTCCCCATCCCTATCCCCATCCCCATCTATCCCCATCCCCATCCCTACCCCATCCCCATCCCTATCCCCATCCCCATCTATCCCCATCCCCATCCCTACCCCATCCCCATCTATCCCCATCCCCATCCCTACCCCATCCCCATCTATCCCCATCCCCATCCCTACCCCATCCCCATCTATCCCCATCCCCATCCCTACCCCATCCCCATCTATCCCCATCCCCATCCCTACCCCATCCCCATCTATCCCCATCCCCATCCCCATCCCTATCCCCATCCCCATCTATCCCCATCCCCATCCCTACCCCCATCCCCATCCCCATCCCCATCCCCATCCCCATCCCCATCCCTACCCCATCCCCATCCCCATCCCTATCCCCATCCCCATCTATCCCCATCCCCATCCCTATCCCCATCCCCATCTATCCCCATCCCCATCCCCATCCTAACCCGGTCACACCATCTATCCCCATCCCCATCCCCATGCCATGCACTTCCCTATCCCTATCCCCAGCCCCATCCCTATCCCCATCCCCATCTATCCCCATCCCCATCCCCATCCCCATCCCCATCCCTATCCCCATCCCTATCCCCATCCCCATCCCCATCTATCCCCATCCCCATCCCCATCCCCTTGCCATGCACTTCCCTATCCCTATCCCTATCCCCAGCCCCATCCCTATCCCCATCCCCATCCCTATCCCCATCCCCATCCCCATCCTAAACCGGTCACACCATCTATCCCCATCCCCATCCCCATCACTATGCCATGCACTTCCCTATCCCTATCCCCAGCCCCATCCCTATCCCATCCCCATCCCTATCCCTATCCTATCCCATCCCTATCCCATCCTATCCTTATGCCATCCCTATCCCTATCCCTATCCCATCCCTACCCCATCCCCATCCCTATCCCCAGCCCCATCCCTACCCCATCCCCATCCCTACCCCATCCCCATCCCTATCCCCATCCCCATCCCTACCCCATCCCCATCTATCCCCATCCCCATCTATCCCCATCCCCATCTATCCCCATCCCTATCCCTATCCCCATCCCCATCTATCCCCATCCCCATCCCTATCCCCATCCCCATCTATCCCCATCCCCATCCCTATCCCCATCTATCCCCATCCCCATCTATCCCCATCCCCATCCCTACCCCATCCCCATCTATCCCCATCCCCATCCCTATCCCCATCCCCATCTATCCCCATCCCCATCCCTATCCCCATCCCCATCTATCCCCATCCCCATCCCTATCCCCATCTATCCCCATCCCCATCCCTACCCCATCCCCATCTATCCCCATCCCCATCCCTATCCCCATCCCTATCCCCATCCCCATCTATCCCCATCCCCATCCCTATCCCCATCCCCATCTATCCCCATCCCCATCCCTATCCCCATCCCCATCTATCCCCATCCCCATCCCTACCCCATCCCCATCCCTACCCCATCCCCATCTATCCCCATCCCTATCCCTATCCCCAGCCCCATCCCTACCCCATCCCCATCCCTATCCCCATCCCCATCCCTACCCCATCCCCATCTATCCCCATCCCCATCCCTATCCCCATCCCCATCCCTACCCCATCCCCATCTATCCCCATCCCCATCCCTATCCCCATCCCCATCCCTACCCCATCCCCATCCCTATCCCCATCCCCATCCCTATCCCCATCCCCATCTATCCCCATCCCCATCCCTATCCCCATCCCTATCCCCATCCCCATCCCTATCCCCATCCCTATCCCCATCCCCATCCCTATCCCCATCCCCATCTATCCCCATCCCCATCTATCCCCATCCCCATCCCTACCCCATCCTTGGGCACTGGGGCATGGGTCGGGCAGAGGGGCAGGGATCAGGCACAGGAGCTGGGCACAGGGGCAGGGGCTGGGCACCGGGGCAGGGGCTGGGCACCGGGCAGGGGTTGGGCACAGGAGCAGGGGCTGGGCACAGGGGCAGGGGCTGGGCACTGGGGCAGGGGCAGGGCACAGGGGCAGGGGCTGGGCACTGGGGCAGGGGCTGGGCACTGGGGCAGGGGCTGGGCACTGGGGCAGGGGTTGGGCACAGGGACAGGGGTTGGGCACCGGGACAGGGGCTGGGCACAGGGACAGGGGTTGGGCACAGGGACAGGGGTTGGGCACCGGGACAGGGGTTGGGCCAGCCTGGACCTCCCCTCTGGGCTGCCTCAGACCTTCCTCCTCCTCTCCTGCCCCTCCTCCCTCGCCCCCAAGCCCGACCCCCGCCCGGCCGCGGCGGCTCCCTCGGGGCGGGGGGCAGGGACCGGCCGCGGCGGCTCCCTCCCGTCCCCGGGGCCGCCCCCCGGCGGCTCCCTCCCGGCCCCCCCCGACGGGTCCCCTCCCGCCCCCGGGGGCGGCGGCCCACCTGCAGGCTCATCAGGACGTTGAGGAAGTCGTTCATGCCGGTGAGGTGCTCCACGTCCTGGAAGATGGCCACCAGCAGCGTGGGGGTGACGGCGATGGAGCGAGTCAGCAGCACCCGCGCGAAGCGCGACCAGCGCAGGTTCAGGAAGCCCTGCGGGGGGGAGAGGAGGAGGAGGAGGAGGGGGGTGGGCACGGCGCCGTTGGGCGAGGAGGGGGCGGGGGGCAGGGAGGGGGCAGGGGGCACAGCGTGGCTGTGGGCAAGGGGGGCAGGGGGCATGGAGAGAGCAGGGGGCAGAGAGGGGCAGGGGGCAGAGAGGGGCAGGGGACACGGTGTGGCTGTGGGCAAGGGGGGCAGGGGGCATGGAGAGGGCAGGGGGCAGAGAGGGGCAGGGGGCACGGTGTGGCTGGGCGGGGGCGAGGGGGCAGGGGCACAGTGTGGCTGGGCAGGGGGCGGGCAGGGGGCAATGAGGGGCAGGGGGCACAGTGTGGCTGGGCAGGGGGCAGGGGGCACAGTGTGGCTGGGCAGGGGGCGGGCAGGGGGCACAGTGCGGCTGGGCAGGGGGCGGGCAGGGGGCACAGTGCGGCTGGGCAGGGGGTGAGGGGGCAGGGGGCACAGTGTGGCTGGGCAGGGGGCGGGCAGGGGGCAATGAGGGGCAGGGGGCACAGTGCAGCTGGGCAGGGGGCAGGGGGCACAGTGTGGCTGGGCAGGGGGCGGGCAGGGGGCACAGTGCGGCTGGGCAGGGGGCAGGGGGGCGGGCAGGGGGCACAGTGCGGCTGGGCAGGGGGCAGGGGGCGGGCAGGGGGCACAGTGCGGCTGGGCAGGGGGCAGGGGGCGGGCAGGGGGCACAGTGCGGCTGGGCAGGGGGTGAGGGGGCAGGGGGCACAGTGTGGCTGGGCAGGGGGCGAGGGGGCAGGGGGCACAGTGTGGCTGGGCAGGGGGCGGGCAGGGGGCAATGAGGGGCAGGGGGCACAGTGCGGCTGGGCAGGGGGCAGGGGGCACAGTGTGGCTGGGCAGGGGGCGGGCAGGGGGCACAGTGCGGCTGGGCAGGGGGCAGGGGGCGGGCAGGGGGCACAGTGCGGCTGGGCAGGGGGCAGGGGGCGGGCAGGGGGCACAGTGCGGCTGGGCAGGGGGTGAGGGGGCAGGGGGCACAGTGTGGCTGGGCAGGGGGCGAGGGGGCAGGGGGCAATGAGGGGCAGGGGGCACAGTGCGGCTGGGCAGGGGGCAGGGGGCACAGTGTGGCTGGGCAGGGGGCAGGCAGGGGCAGGGGGCAGGGAGGGGGCAGGGGGCACAGCGCAGCCCCCAGCCCCTCTCTGCCCCCAGCCTGGAGCCCTCCTTGGGTGGCTGCGAGCCAGGGGCAGCTCCCAGCCCCCAGGGCTCAGCTCCTTGACTGTGCTGCTGGTCTCCCATCCAAGCACTATCCAGGACCGACCCTGCTTAGCTTCCCCAAGCTGAGCACTGCCCTTGCTAAGGCCACAGAGCGGACCCCCACCCCGAAACCCCCTGCTCCTTTCCCCCCAGGGCAGCTCCCAGCCTGGAGCCCTCCTTGGGGTGGCTGCGAGCCAGGGGGCAGCCCCCAGCCCCGGACCCCAGCTCATTGCCCATGCCGCTGGTCTCCCATCCAAGCACTAACCGCACCAGACCCTGCTTAGCTTCCCAGGCTGAGCACTGCCCTTGCTAAGGCCACAGAGTGGACCCCCCGAAGCCCCCCAAGGCTCCCAGCCTGGAGCCCTCCTTGGGGGTGGCTGTGAGCCAGGGGGCAGCCCCAGCCCCTCTCTGCCCCCAGCCTGGAGCCCTCCTTGGGGTGGCTGCAAGCCAGGGGGCAGCCCCCAGCCCCTCTCTGCCCCCAGCCTGGATCCTGGGGGGGTGAGGGGGGAGGGGGCTGAAGTGGGAAGCCCCCCAGGGTGGGGGGAGCCCGTTGGGCTGTGCCCAGCGCTGCCCCCTGCTTACCTCCATGACAAACTGCCCGGAGTAGGTCCCTGTCATGGTGGAGCTCTGCCCGGCGGCCAGGATCCCGATGGCCCAGATGTAGAGGGCCGCGGGGCCGAAGTAGCAGCCCAGGACGGCGCCCTGCGGGGGTGGGTGGGGGTGGGTCAGGAGGGTGGGAAGGGACCACTCCCCCTCCCCCAAAGCCCCCTCCCCCAAGAGCCAGACTGGAGCCCAGCAGCTTCGCCCCCGACCCCCTGGGGCGGGCTGCCCGGGGGCGGCGGGGGGGGGCTGGGGCGGTCTCCACCTCTGGGGGGCAGCTTCCAACCCCCTCCCCACCCCTCCCCCACCCCCCACCTTGGATGTGTTCCACTCCCCCCGGTGCTCTGCCCTGGGGTCATTCCAAACCCTCCTGGTGAGAGCTGTGTCCTGCTCTGGCTGCCCCCAGCAGGGGCGCTGCTGTGGGCGACCTCCAGAGGCCAACCCCCACCCCCTGCGGCTTGAAGCCAAGACCTGCCCCACCGGGGGTGGGAAGACGGGCAAAGACCCCCCAACCCTGGGCTTGGGTGAGGTGGAGCAGGATGGGGCCAGGGACTCTGCTGTGGTGCTGGGAATTGGGGGGGGGGGGGGGAGGGGGATCCTGGCTTCCAGCACCCCCTCCCCCTTGCCCAGAGGAGGTCGGGGGGGGAAGGGGGCTCCCGGGGGGGGGGGGGGGAACGCCACTCACCCCCTTGTAGATATCCACCTCCAGGGTCTGGTTGTTGGGGGGAAGAGGGAGGCGTGAGGGCTGCTGGCGTTGAGGCAGACGGCGTGCTGCGGGCACAGGGGGGCGCCAGGTTGGCACTGCCCAGCCTCACACCCCCGGGGGGGGGTGGGCGGGCAGCGAGGGCAGAACAGCCTGCAGGGGGCAGCAGCTGAGGGGCAGAGAGGGCTGCAGGGGGCAGCAGCAGCAGAACAGCCTGCAGGGGGCAGCAGCTGAGGGGCAGAGAGGGCTGCAGGAGGGCAGCAGCAGCAGAACAGCCTGCAGGGGGCAGCAGCAGCGGGGCAGAGGGCTGCAGGGGGCAGCAGCGGCAGAACAGCCTGCAGGGGGCAGCAGCTGAGGGGCCCAGAGGGCTGCAGGGGGCAGCAGCAGCAGAACAGCCTGCAGGGGGCAGCAGCAGTGGGGCAGAGAGGGCTGCAGGGGGACAGCAGCAGCAGAACAGCCTGCAGGGGGCAGCAGTGGGGCCCAGAGGGCTGCAGGGGGCAGCAGCAGCAGAACAGCCTGCAGGGGGCAGCAGCAGTGGGGCAGAGAGGGCTGCAGGGGGCAGCAGCAGCAGAACAGCCTGCAGGGGGCAGCAGCTGAGGGGCCCAGAGGGCTGCAGGGGGCAGCAGCAGCAGAACAGCCTGCAGGGGGCAGCAGCAGTGGGGCAGAGAGGGCTGCAGGGGGACAGCAGCAGCAGAACAGCCTGCAGGGGGCAGCAGTGGGGCCCAGAGGGCTGCAGGGGGCAGCAGCAGCAGAACAGCCTGCAGGGGGCAGCAGCAGTGGGGCAGAGAGGGCTGCAGGGGGCAGCAGCAGCAGAACAGCCTGCAGGGGGCAGCAGCAGCGGGGCAGAGGGCTGCAGGGGGCAGCAGCGGCAGAACAGCCTGCAGGGGGCAGCAGCTGAGGGGCCCAGAGGGCTGCAGGGGGGCAGCAGCAGCAGAACAGCCTGCAGGGGGCAGCAGCTGAGGGGCCCAGAGGGCTGCAGGGGGCAGCAGCAGAACAGCCTGCAGGGGGCAGCAGCAGTGGGGCAGAGAGGGCTGCAGGGGACAGCAGCAGCAGAACAGCCTGCAGGGGGCAGCAGTGGGGCCCAGAGGGCTGCAGGGGGGCAGCAGCAGCAGAACAGCCTGCAGGGGGCAGCAGCAGTGGGGCAGAGAGGGCTGCAGGGGGCAGCAGCAGCAGAACAGCCTGCAGGGGGCAGCAGCAGTGGGGCAGAGAGGGCTGCAGGGGGCAGCAGCAGCAGAACAGCCTGCAGGGGGCAGCAGCAGTGGGGCAGAGAGGGCTGCAGGGGGACAGCAGCAGCAGAACAGCCTGCAGGGGGCAGCAGCAGTGGGGCCCAGAGGGCTGCAGGGGGCAGCAGCAGCAGAACAGCCTGCAGGGGGCAGCAGCAGTGGGGCAGAGAGGGCTGCAGGGGGCAGCAGCAGCAGAACAGCCTGCAGGGGGCAGCAGCAGTGGGGCAGAGAGGGCTGCAGGGGGACAGCAGCAGCAGAACAGCCTGCAGGGGGCAGCAGTGGGGCCCAGAGGGCTGCAGGGGGGCAGCAGCAGCAGAACAGCCTGCAGGGGGCAGCAGCAGTGGGGCAGAGAGGGCTGCAGGGGGGCAGCAGCAGCAGAACAGCCTGCAGGGGGCAGCAGCTGAAGGGCCCAGAGGGCTGCAGGGGGGCAGCAGCAGAACAGCCTGCAGGGGGCAGCAGCAGCGGGGGGTGCCCCTCCCCGGGGCGCCGGCAGGGGGCGCCAGGCCTCACCACGTCGGCGTTGGTGCGGCCGTAGAAGGCTTCGGCGAAGACGGCGACGACGAAGACGTTGATGATGAAGGAGACGAAGAGCGCGGCGCAGGACTCCAGGAAGAAGTACCGGCTGGCCTCCCGCAGCGCCCGGCCGCTGCCCCGATCCACCTGCCGCGACTGAGCCGTGCCAGGCGTCACTGCCGGGCTGGGCAGTGCCAGGCGGCCTCAGACAGGCTGAGCTGTGCCACAGGGTCAGCGCCAGCAGGGCAGTGCCACAGGGTCAGCGCCAGCAGGGCAGTGCCAGGCTGGGCTGTGCCACAGGGTCAGCGCCAGCAGGGCAGTGCCAGGCTGGGCTGTGCCACAGGGTCAGCGCCAGCAGGGCAGTGCCACAGGGTCAGCGCCAGCAGGGCGGTGCCAGGCTGGGCTGTGCCACAGGGTCAGCGCCAGCAGGGCAGTGCCAGGCTGGGCTGTGCCACAGGGTCAGTGCCAGCAGGGCAGTGCCAGGTGGCCTCAGACAGGCTGAGCTGTGCCAGGCTGGGCTGTGCCACAGGGTCAGTGCTAGCAGGGCTGTGCCAGGCTGGGCTGTGCCAAGCAGGCTTCAGACAGGCTAGGCTGTGCCAAGCTGGGCTGTGCCACAGGGTCAGTGCTAGCAGGGCTGTGCCACAGGGTCAGCACCACCAGGGCTGTGCCAGGCTGGGCTGTGCCACAGGGTCAGTGCCAGCAGGGCAGTGCCAGGCTGGGCTGTGCCACAGGGTCAGTGCCAGGCTGGGCAGTGCCAGGTGGCCTCAGACAGGCTGAGCTGTGCCAGGCTGGGCTGTGCCAGGCTGGGCTGTGCTCGTCGGCCTCCCGCAGCGCCCGGCCGCTGCCCCGATCCACCTGCCGCGACTGAGCAGTGCCAGGGTGTCAGTGCCAGGCTGGGCAGTGCCAGGTGGCCTCAGACAGGCTGAGCTGTGCCAGGCTGGGCTGTGCCACAGGGTCAGTGCTAGCAGGGCTGTGCCAGGCTGGGCTGTGCCAAGCAGGCTTCAGACAGGCTGGGCTGTGCCAAGCTGGGCTGTGCCACAGGGTCAGTGCTAGCAGGGCTGTGCCAGGCTGAGCTGTGCCACAGGGTCAGTGCCAGCAGGGCTGTGCCAGGCTGGGCTGTGCCACAGGGTCAGTGCCAGCAGGGCAGTGCCAGGCTGGGCTGTGCCACAGGGTCAGTGCCAGGCTGGGCAGTGCCAGGTGGCCTCAGACAGGCTGAGCTGTGCCAGGCTGGGCTGTGCCAGGCTGGGCCGCGCTCGTCGGCCTCCGCAGCGCCCGGCCGCTGCCCCCCGATCCACCTGCCGCGACTGAGCGGTGCCAGGGCGTCAGTGCCGGGCTGGGCAGTGCCAGGCGGCCTCAGACAGGCTGAGCTGTGCCAAGCTAGGCTGTGCCACAGGGTCAGTGCCAGCAGGGCTGTGCCACAGGGTCAGCACCACCAGGGCAGTGCCAGGCTGGGCTGTGCCACAGGGTCAGCGCCAGCAGGGCAGTGCCAGGTGGCCTCAGACAGGCTGAGCTGTGCCAGGCTGGGCTGTGCCAGGCTGGGCCACGCTCGTCGGCCTCCCGCAGCGCCCGGCCGCTGCCCCGATCCACCTGCCGCGACTGAGCGGTGCCAGGGCGTCACTGCCAGGCTGGGCAGTGCCAGGCGGCCTCAGACAGGCTGAGCTGTGCCACAAGGTCAGTGCCAGCAGGGCTGTGCCAAGCAGGCTTCAGACAGGCTGAGCTGTGCCAGGCTGGGCTGTGCCAGGCTGGGCTGTGCCAGGTGGCCTCAGACAGGCTGAGCTGTGCCAGGCTGGGCTGTGCCAGGCTGGGCCGCGCTCGTCGGCCTCCCGCAGCGCCCGGCCACTGCTCCGATCCACCTGCCACGACTGAGCAGTGCCAGGGCGTCAGTGCCAGGCTGGGCAGTGCCAGGTGGCCTCAGACAGGCTGAGCTGTGCCAGGCTGGGCTGTGCCAAGCAGGCTTCAACAGGCTGGGCTGTGCCACAGGGTCAGTGCTAGCAGGGCTTCAACAGGCTGGGCTGTGCCAAGCAGGCTTCAGACAGGCTGGGCTGTGCCACAGGGTCAGTGCTAGCAGGGCTGTGCCAGGCTGGGCTGTGCCACAGGGTCAGTGCCAGCAGGGCTGTGCCAGGCTGGGCTGTGCCAAGCAGGCTTCAACAGGCTGGGCTGTGCCAAGCTGGGCTGTGCCACAGGGTCAGTGCTAGCAGGGCTGTGCCAGGCTGGGCTGTGCCAGGCTGGGCTGTGCCAAGCAGGCTTCAGACAGGCTGGGCTGTGCCACAGGGTCAGTGCTAGCAGGGCTGTGCCAGGCTGGGCTGTGCCACAGGGTCAGTGCCAGCAGGGCTGTGCCAAGCTAGGCTGTGCCAAGCAGGCTTCAGACAGGCTGGGCTGTGCCCTCCAGGCACTGCCAGGCAGCTCTCAGCTCTCCTGCAGCCCCTCCAGGCTGCACACCCCCCACCTCTCCCAGCCCGGCCCCACAGGGGAGGCTCTGCAGCCCCTTGCTCGCCCCCTCCAGGGTCCCCCAGGGTGCCCCCCGGGTGCCCCCCCTCACCTTGACCAGGGCAGAGTGCAGGTACATGTTGTGTGGCATGATGACAGCGCCCACGATGCCCACAGCCTGCTCCAGCTGGGGGTGCCGCAGTTGTGGCAGTAGGGGACGAAGAGGCCCTGCAGCACCTTCCCCTGGTCAGGCCTGACGGTGATGTACTGGGCAGGGGGAAAGAGAGGGACAGGAGGGTTGGTGGACTCCCGCCCCCAAAGCCCCCCCCTCCTTGGGGGGACTGTGAGCCAGGGGCAGCCCCCAGCCCCCAGGGCTCAGCTCCTCGGCCATGCTGCTGGTCTCCCATCCAAGCACTAACCGCACTGGACCCTGCTTAGCTTCCCAGGCTGAGCACTGCCCTTGCTAAGGCCACAGAGTGGACCCCCTGATGCCCCCCAGGGCAGCTCCCAGCCCCTCTCTGCCCCCAGCCTGGAGCCCTCCTTGGGGTGGCTGTTAGCTAAGGGCAGACCCAGCCCCAGGGCTCAGCTCCTCGGCCATGCTGCTGGTCTCCCATCCAAGCACTAACTGCACTGGACCCTGCTTAGCTTCCCAGGCTGAGCACTGCCCTTGCTAAGGCCACAGAGTGGACCCCCTGAAGCCCCCCAGGGCAGCCCCCAGCCCCTCTCTGCCCCCAGCCTGGAGCCCTCCTTGGGGTGGCTGCGAGCCAGGGGGCAGCCCCCTGGGCCCCGTCTCCCTCTGCTCCTGGGGTCTGCTGCTGCTCGGGCCCAGGGCTGCAGGTGGGAGGAGAGGGGAAGGGCAGCAGCAGGGGGCTGGGGGAGGGGTGGGGGGAAGGGCTGGGGGGGGGGGGGGGAGGGGCAGGCACCTCGTAGCCGAAGGTCAGAGCCATGATGGTGATCAGGAGGCCAAACAAAGCCTCCAGCTTCCGCAGGCCTGGGGGGAGGGGGGAAGGAGAGAGGAGAGTCAGGGGTGGGAGAGGAGCTGGGGGGGGCAGCCCGGGGGACTCAGGAGAAGGAGGAGGAAGGGGGAGGAGGAAGGGGGAGGAGGAAGGGGGAGGAGGAAGGGGGAGGAGGAAGGGGGAGGAGGAAGGGGGAGGGAGGAAGGGGGGAGGAGGAAGGGGGAGGAGGAAGGGAGGAGGAGGGGGAGGAGGGGGGAGGAGGAAGGGGGAGGAGGAAGGGGGAGGAGGAAGGGGGAGGAGGAAGGGGGAGGAGGAAGGGGGAGGAGGAAGGGGGAGGAGGAAGGGGGAGGAGGAAGGGGGAGGAGGAAGGGGGGAGGAGGAAGGGGGAGGAGGAAGGGGGAGGAGGAAGGGGGAGGAGGAAGGGGGAGGAGGGGGAGGAGGGGGAGGAGTTTACCGTATTTGTCCAGGAAGAGGAAGGCAAAGGTGTCGGCGATGGTGATGAGCACCCCCCCCCCCCCCAGAGTGGGATCCTGCGGGGACAGCAGGCAGGCGTCGGCCCCGCAGCTCAGCACCGGCACTCAGCACCACGCAGCGGGGCCCCGCAGAGCTGGGGAGGCAGCTCCAAGCCCCAGGCTGCTCCAGGGCCTCATCCAGCCTGGCCCTGAGCACCCCTCCCTGGGCAGCCTGGGCCAGGCTCTCCCCAGCCCTCCCTCTCACCAGCTTCTTCCTCCTCTCTCCCCCTCTCCTCTCCCCTCTCAGCCTCTCCTCTCCCCCCCCCCCCTCCTCTCCCCCCTCTCAGCCTCTCCTCTCCCCCTCTCAGCCTCTCCTCTCCCCTCCCCCCTCTCCTCTCCCCCTCTCAGCCTCTCCTCTCCCCTCCCCCTCCTCTCCCCCTCTCAGCCTCTCCTCTCCCTCCCCCTCTCCTCTCCCTCCCCCTCCTCTCCCCCTCTCAGCCTCCTCTCCCCCTCCCCCTCTCAGCCTCTCCCTCTCCCCTCCCCCCCTCTCCTCTCCCCTCTCAGCCTCTCCTCTCCCCCCCCTCTCCTCTCCCCTCTCAGCCTCTCCTCTCCCTCCCCCCTCTCCTCTCCCCTCAGCCTCTCCTCTCCCCTCCCCCTCTCCTCTCCCCTCTCAGCCTCTCCTCTCCCCCCTCTCCTCTCCCCTCTCAGCCTCTCCTCTCCCCTCCCCCCCCCTCTCCCCCTCTCAGCCTCTCCTCTCCCCTCCCCCCTCTCCTCTCCCCTCTCAGCCTCTCCTCTCCCCCCTCTCCTCTCCCCCTCTCAGCCTCTCCTCTCCCCCTCTCCTCTCCCCTCTCAGCCTCTCCTCTCCCCTCCCCCCTCTCCTCTCCCCTCAGCCTCTCCTCTCCCCTCCCCCTCTCCTCTCCCCTCTCAGCCTCTCCTCTCCCCCCCTCTCCTCTCCCCTCTCAGCCTCTCCTCTCCCCCCCCCCCTCCTCTCCCCCTCTCAGCCTCTCCTCTCCCCTCCCCCCTCTCCTCTCCCCTCTCAGCCTCTCCTCTCCCCCCTCTCCTCTCCCCTCTCAGCCTCTCCTCTCCCCTCCCCCCTCTCCTCTCCCCCCCTCTCCTCTCCCCTCTCAGCCTCTCCTCTCCCCTCCCCCTCCTCTCCCCCTCTCAGCCTCTCCTCTCCCCCTCTCCCCCTCCCCTCTCCCCCTCTCAGCCTCTCCCCTCCCCTCTCAGCCTCTCCCCTCCCCTCTCAGCCTCTCCCCTCCGTCTCAACCTCTCCTCTCCCCCCTCCGCCTCTCCCCCTCCCCCTCCGCCTCTCCCCCCCCCCTCCGCCTCTCCCCTCTCCTCTCAGCCTCTCCTCTCCCCTCAGCCTCTCCTCCCCCCCCTCAGCCTCTCCTCTCCCCCTCAGCCTCTCCTCTCCCCCTCAGCCTCTCCTCTCCCCCTCAGCCTCTCCTCTCCCCCCTCAGCCTCTCCTCTCCCAGCCCCAATCCATCCTCCCCTCACCCCACTGCCCCCCAGCCCTTGCCCCAGGGCCCTCCCCAGCCCCCCCCCCCCAGCAGCCTCTTCAGCTGCTGGCAGCTGCTCTGAGCTCTCCCCTGCAGCCTTCTCTCCTCCTCCAGGCTGCACAGCCCCAACCCTCCCAGCCTGGCCCCCTCCCCCAGCCTCTGCTCCTCTGGGTGGCCTCCTCTGGAGCCTCCCCAGCAGCTCCAGCTCCTCCCTGGGCTGGGGGCAGCGCCGCAGGGGGAGGGGAAGAGCAGAGCAGAGGGGCAGAATCCCCTCCCTGTGCTGCTGCTCTGCCTCCTGCTGCTGCAGCCCAGCTCAGGGTTGGCTCCTGGGGCTGCCAGGGACCACTGCTGCCTCCTGGGGGCTCTGTCACCAGCCCAGCCCCCTCCCTGTCACCTCCAGGGGCAGGAACCTCACGACCCAAGGGTTTGTTGGCAGGAGCTGGGGCAGGGTCTGTGCCCTGCAGACAGCTCAGGCCACAGGCTCCTGCCCCAAGCTCAGCCTGGGAGCACCAGGAGGCTTGCAGGGGCCTGGGTGCAGAAGGGCAGCTCCCTGCCCCCCCTGGGTTGGGAACAGGGTTTGGAGAACCAGCAACAGGGCTCTGGGGGGCTCAGGCAGAGCTCAGGTCAGCCCCAAGCCCCAGAGTGCAGCCCAGCAGCAGCAGCCCAGCAGCAGCAGCCCAGCAGCAGCAGCCCAGGAGCTGCACCCCAGCAGCAGCAGCAGCCCAGCAGCAGCCCTGCAGCAGCTCTCTCCAGCAGCAGCAGCAGCCCAGCAGCAGCCCTGCAGCAGCTCTCTCCAGCAGCAGCAGCAGCCCAGCAGCAGCAGCAGCCCAGCAGCAGCCCAGCAGCAGCAGCCCAGGAGCTGCACCCCAGCAGCAGCCCAGCAGCAGCAGCCCAGCAGCAGCAGCCCAGCAGCAGCCCTGCAGCAGCTCTCTCCAGCAGCAGCAGCAGCCCAGCAGCAGCTACACCCCAGCAGCAGCCCAGCAGCAGCAGCAGCCCAGCAGCAGCCCTGCAGCAGCTCTCTCCAGCAACAGCAGCAGCCCAGCAGCAGCAGCAGCCCAGCAGCAGCCCAGCAGCAGCAGCCCAGGAGCTGCACCCCAGCAGCAGCAGCCGCCCTGCAGCAGCTCTCTCCAGCAGCAGCAGCACCCCAGCAGCAGCCCAGCAGCAGCAGCAGCCCAGCAGCAGCCCAGCAGCAGCCCTGCAGCAGCTCTCTCCAGCAGCAGCAGCAGCCCAGCAGCAGCAGCCCAGGAGCTGCACCCCAGCAGCAGCAGCAGCCCAGCAGCAGCCCAGCAGCAGCCCTGCAGCAGCTCTCTCCAGCAGCAGCAGCAGCCCAGCAGCAGCCCAGCAGCAGCAGCTCAGGAGCTACACCCCAGCAGCAGCAGCAGCCCAGCAGCAGCAGCCCAGGAGCTGCACCCCAGCAGCTGCACCCCAGCAGCAGCAGCAGCCCAGCAGCACCAGCCCAGCAGCAGCAGCCCAGCAGCAGCAGCAGCCCAGCAGCAGCAGCCCAGGAGCCCAGCAGCCCAGCAGCAGCAGCCCAGCAGCAGCCCAGCAGCAGCAGCCCAGCAGCAGCCCAGCAGCAGCCCAGCAGCAGCCCAGCAGCAGCCCAGCAGCAGCAGCCCAGCAGCAGCCCAGCAGCAGCCCAGCAGCAGCCCAGCAGCAGCAGCCCAGCAGCAGCCCAGCAGCAGCAGCCCAGCAGCAGCCCAGCAGCAGCAGCCCAGCAGCAGCCCAGCAGCAGCCCAGCAGCAGCCAGCCCAGCAGCAGCCCAGCAGCACCAGCCCAGCAGCAGCCCAGCAGCAGCAGCCCAGCAGCAGCCCAGCAGCAGCCCAGCAGCAGCCCAGCAGCAGCAGCCCAGCAGCAGCCCAGCAGCAGCCCAGCAGCAGCAGCCCAGCAGCAGCCGCCCAGCAGCAGCAGCCCAGCAGCAGCCCAGCAGCAGCCCAGCAGCAGCCCAGCAGCAGCCCAGCAGCAGCAGCCCAGCAGCAGCCCAGCAGCAGCCCAGCAGCAGCAGCCCAGCAGCAGCCCAGCAGCAGCAGCCCAGCAGCAGCCCAGCAGCAGCAGCCCAGCAGCAGCCCAGCAGCAGCAGCCCAGCAGCAGCAGCCCAGCAGCAGCCCAGCAGCAGCCCAGCAGCAGCCCAGCAGCAGCAGCCCAGCAGCAGCAGCCCAGCAGCAGCCCAGCAGCAGCCCAGCAGCAGCCCAGCAGCAGCCCAGCAGCAGCCCAGCAGCAGCAGCCCAGCAGCAGCCCAGCAGCAGCCCAGCCCAGCCCAGCAGCCCAGCAGCAGCCCCCCAGCAGCAGCAGCCCAGCAGCAGCCCAGCAGCAGCCCAGCCAGCAGCAGCAGCAGCCCAGCAGCAGCCCAGCAGCAGCAGCCCAGCAGCAGCAGCAGCAGCCCAGCAGCAGCAGCCCAGCAGCAGCAGCCCAGCAGCAGCCCAGCAGCAGCAGCCCAGCAGCAGCCAGCAGCAGCCCAGCAGCAGCCCAGCAGCAGCAGCAGCAGCCCAGCAGCAGCAGCAGCCCAGCAGCAGCAGCCAGCAGCAGCAGCAGCAGCAGCAGCCCAGCAGCAGCAGCCCAGCAGCAGCAGCCCCAGCAGCAGCAGCCCAGCAGCAGCAGCCCAGCAGCAGCCAGCAGCAGCCCCAGCAGCAGCCCAGCCAGCAGCAGCAGCCCAGCAGCAGCCCAGCCAGCAGCAGCCCAGCAGCAGCAGCAGCAGCAGCAGCCAGCAGCAGCCCAGCAGCAGCAGCCCAGCAGCCCAGCAGCAGCCCAGCAGCAGCAGCCCAGCAGCAGCCCAGCAGCAGCAGCCCAGCAGCAGCCCAGCAGCAGCAGCCCAGCAGCAGCAGCCCAGCAGCAGCCCAGCAGCAGCAGCCCAGCAGCAGCAGCCCAGCAGCAGCCCAGCAGCAGCAGCCCAGCAGCAGCAGCCCAGCAGCAGCCCAGCAGCAGCAGCCCAGCAGCAGCAGCCCAGCAGCAGCCCAGCAGCAGCCCAGCAGCAGCCCAGCAACAGCAGCCCAGCAGCAGCCCAGCAGCAGCCCAGCAGCAGCCCAGCAGCAGCAGCCCAGCAGCAGCAGCCCAGCAGCAGCAGCCCAGCAGCAGCCCAGCAGCAGCAGCCCAGCAGCAGCCCAGCAGCACCAGCCCAGCAGCAGCCCAGCAGCAGCCCAGCAGCAGCCCAGCAGCAGCCCAGCAGCAGCAGCCCAGCAGCAGCAGCCCAGCAGCAGCCCAGCAGCA
This sequence comes from Picus viridis, assembly GCA_033816785.1. Taxonomy (NCBI): domain Eukaryota; kingdom Metazoa; phylum Chordata; class Aves; order Piciformes; family Picidae; genus Picus; species Picus viridis. Next base: position 32,386 of record JAWKAJ010000085.1, on the reverse strand, counting down.
GCCCAGCAGCAGCCCCAGCAGCAGCCCAGCAGCAGCCCAGCAGCAGCAGCCCAGCAGCAGCCCAGCAGCAGCAGCCCAGCAGCAGCAGCCCAGCAGCAGCCCAGCAGCAGCAGCCCAGCAGCAGCCCAGCAGCAGCCCAGCAGCAGCAGCAGCCCAGCAGCAGCCCAGCAGCAGCAGCCCAGCAGCAGCAGCCCAGCAGCAGCCCAGCAGCAGCCCAGCAGCAGCAGCCCAGCAGCAGCAGCCCAGCAGCAGCCCAGCAGCAGCCCAGCAGCAGCAGCCCAGCAGCAGCCCAGCAGCAGCAGCCCAGCAGCAGCAGCCCAGCAGCAGCCCAGCAGCAGCAGCCCAGCAGCAGCAGCCCAGCAGCAGCAGCCCAGCAGCAGCCCAGCAGCAGCAGCCCAGCAGCAGCAGCCCAGCAGCAGCCCAGCAGCAGCAGCCCAGCAGCAGCAGCCCAGCAGCAGCAGCAGCCCAGGAGCTGCAGCCCAGCAGCAGCCCAGCAGCAGCCCAGCAGCAGCAGCCCAGCAGCAGCCCAGCAGCAGCCCAGCAGCAGCCCAGCAGCAGCAGCAGCAGCAGCCCAGCAGCAGCAGCCCAGCAGCAGCCCAGCAGCAGCAGCCCAGCAGCAGCCCAGCAGCAGCCCAGCAGCAGCAGCCCAGCAGCAGCCCAGCAGCAGCAGCCCAGCAGCAGCCCAGCAGCAGCAGCCCAGCAGCAGCACCAGCCCAGCAGCAGCCCAGCAGCAGCCCAGCACCAGCCCAGCATCCGCAGCGGCCAAGTCGCAGCAGGCAGCAGGCAGGGCCCTGCTGCCTCAGCCTCTCCAGGCAGCCCAGCAGCAGCTTGGGGGGGGGGGGGGGGGGGCCCTCAGGAGACACCCCCGGCAGGGGAGGCTGGGCCGAGGCTGGAGTGCTGCCCCCCAGTGGCCCGCCGCGGCGCCGCGCCACGTACTTGCCCATGGAGAGCAGGTTGATGGCGATGGCCGAGCCGATGACCTCCTGCATGTCGGAGCCGATGATGGCCAGCTCCACCATCAGCCACAGGATGGTCCTGGGCACCTGGGGGGGCAGGGGGCATCACCTCTCCCCCGAGGGCATCACCTCTCCCCCAAGGGCATCACCTCCCCCTCCAAAGGCATCACCTCCCCCCACCGAGGGCATCACCTCCCCCCAAGGGCATCACCTCCCCGCTCGAGGGCATCACCTCCCCGCCCGAGGGCATCACCTCCCCGCCCGAGGGCATCACCACCCCCATCAAGGGCCCCCTTCTTGGCACGCTGCTGGCTCCTGTTCAGCTGCTCTCCACTGCTCCCCCCCCAGGCCCCTCTCAGCCCCTCTGCCCCCAGCCTGCAGCTCTGCCTGGGGGGGTGCTGTGCCCAAAGCGCAGCCCCCGGCCCTGGGACCTGCTCAGTGCCACCCTGCTGGGCTCTGCCCCTCTGCCCAGCCTGGCAAGCAGCCCTCTGCAGAGCCCTCCTGCCCTCCCCCAGCTCCGCTCCTGCCCCCAGCCTGGTGCCAGCTGCCGGACTCCATCTCCTCCCTCCCTCCTTCCAGATCAGCAATGCAGATATTGATCAGGCTGGGGCCCAGCACTGATCCCTGGGGGGGGGGGACACACACACCCACCCCCCTGGCGCCCGGCTGGCAGCGGGCACCGTTGCCCCACCACCCTCTGGGCTCAGCCTGCAGCCAGCTCCTAACCCAGCTGAGGAGCCACTGAGAGCACTGGGATGGGGTCAGCCTCACCTCGGGGCGGGGGAGGCCCTGGAGCAGCCTGGGCAGGGGGGGACACACACGACACCCCCCCCCCTCAGCCAGCCGTGCCCAGGGGGCCCTGCCCCTGCCCCCACCTACCTTGTGGTACTGCCTGTGGCACACCTCAGCCAGGTGCAGGCCGGTCACCACCCCCAGCCTGGCCGCCAGCCGCTGCAGCAGCAGCCCGATGAGGGTCGCCAGCATCAGCACCCACAGCAGCTGCGGAGGGGAGAGGAGGAGGGGAAGAGGGGGGTCTGCACCTTCCCCAGCCCCCTCCCCAGCCCCCTCCCCCCTCCCAGGCCTCTGCTTGGAGGGCTAAGGGAGAGCCCAGGAGCCACAGCTTCGGGGAGGGGAGCGCCGAGAGGCTCCGGCTCGGGGCTGCGGCCGGCTCGGCGGCGGCGCCCCCGGCGAGGCCGAGAGGGGGCGGGGGGTCTGCCCAGCCCCTTCGAGGGTCCTGCCCCCTCCCTCACCTTGAAGCCTGCCACAGCCCCCGACTGCAGGTCGGACTCGATGTTGCCGGGGTCCAGGTAGGCAATGCTCATCAGGAAGCCCGGCCCCGTGAAGGCCCAGAGCTTGCGGAAGCTGAAGCAGGACCCCTGCGGGCAGAGCTCGGGCTGGGGCGGGCAGGGGCCTCGGGGGGGGCTGCCAGGGCAGGGCACCCCAGGGTAAGGCACCCCAGGGCAGGGCACCCCAGGGCAGGGCACCCCAGGGCAGCCAAGAGAAGACCTCGCGACCTCCCCTCCCCCCAGGCAGCTCCGGCTGCCTCAGCCCCAAAGGGTTCCTCCCCGTGTCCAGATGCAGCTCTGCCCCTGGGGGCCTGGCCCCGTCCTCCTGACAGCCAGCACTGGTGAGAGCCCTCCACCTCCTCCTCCCCCTCCTCCTCCCCCCCCTCTCCTCCTCCTCCCCCTCTCCTCCTCCTCCCCCCTCTCCTCCCCCTCTCCTCCTCCCTCCCCCCTCTCCTCCTCCTCCTCCCCCTCTCCCCCCCCTCCCCCTCTCCTCCCCCTCTCCTCCTCCCTCCCCCCTCTCCTCCTCCCCTCCCTCCCCCTCTCCTCCCCCCTCTCCTCCCTCCTCCCTCCCCCTCTCCTCCCCCCTCCCTCCTCCCTCCCCCTCTCCTCCCCCTCTCCCTCCCCCCCTCCTCCCTCCCCCTCTCTCCTCCTCCCTCCCCCTCTCCTCCCCCCCTCTCCTCCTCCCTCCCCCTCTCCTCCCCCCTCTCCTCCCCCTCCCCCTCTCCTCCCCCTCTCCTCCTCCCTCCCCCTCTCCTCCCCCCTCTCCTCCCCCTCTCCCTCTCCTCCCCCCCTCTCCTCCCCCCTCTCCCTCCCTCCTCCCTCCCCCTCTCCTCCCCCTCTCCCTCCCCCTCTCCCTCTCCTCCCCCTCTCCTCCTCCCTCCTCCCTCTCCTCCCTCTCTCCTCCTCCCTCCTCCCTCTCCTCCCCCTCTCCTCCTCCCTCCCTCCTCCCTTCTCCCTCTCCTCCTCCCTCCCCTCCTCCCTTCTCCCTCTCCTCCTCCCTCTCCTCCCCCTCTCCTCCTCCCTCTCCTCCTCCCTCTCCTCCTCCCTCTCCTCCTCCCTCTCCCTCTCCTCCTCCCTCTCCTCCTCCCTCTCCCTCTCCTCCCCTCTCCTCCCCCTCTCTCCTCCCTCCTCCCTCTCCTCCCCCTCTCCTCCTCCCTCCTCCCTCTCCTCCCCCTCTCCTCCCCCCTCTCCTCCTCCCCCTCCTCCCCCTCCCCTCCTCCCTCCTCCCCCTCTCCTCCTCCCTCCTCCCCCTCTCCTCCTCCCTCCTCCCCCTCTCCTCCCCCTCTCCTCCTTCCTCCTCCCTCTCCTCCTCCCTCTCCTCCCTCTCCCTCCTTCCTCCTCCCTCTCCCTCCTCCCTCTCCTCCTCCCTCTCCTCCTCCCTCTCCTCCTCCCTCTCCCTCCTCCCTCTCCTCCTCCCTCTCCTCCTCCCTCCCCCCCCCCTCCTCCCTCCTCCTCCCCCTCTCCTCCTCCCTCTCCTCCTCCCTCCTCCCTCTCCTCCTCCCTCTCCTCCTCCCTCCTCCCTCTCCTCCTCCCCCTCCTCCTCCCCCTCCTCCTCCCTCCCTCTCCTCCTCCCCTCCCTCCTCCCCCTCCTCCCTCCCTCCTCCCTCCTCCCTCCCCCTCCCTCCTCCCTCTCCTCCTCCCCCTCCTCCTCCCCCTCCTCCTCCCCCTCCTCCTCCCCCTCCTCCTCCCCCTCCCTCTCCTCCTCCCCCTCTCCTCCCCCTCTCCTCCCCCTCCCCCTCCCCCCAAGGCTGCCACTGTCCCCCCACTGGCTGGCTGAGGGCAGCCTGGTGCCCAGCAGCACTCCCAGCTCCTGCTCCCCCCCCAGACCTTCCTCCGGGGGGGGGGGGTTTGGCTCTTCGTTTCCTCACTGCCCCAAGCAGATGAGTTCAGCCCTGGATCCTCCCTCCCTCTCCTCCTCTCCCCTCCCCTCCCACCCCAAACCCTTCAGCCATCCCTTCAGCCCTCCTCTGAAGGGGTTTGAGGGTCAAGAGGCAGCTAAGGAGAGACCCAAGGGTGGGAGACCACTCCCCCCCCCCCCCCCCGGGGCCTGCAGGGGCAGCTGCTGCCTGGTTGCTTCACCCAAAGCAAAGAGAGGAGCTCGGGGGTGGGGGGTGGGGGGAAGACGAGGCAGAGGCCACCTCCCGTTCCTCCCCTCGATAAGGGAACAAAGGACCCAGGTCCCCTCCTCCCCTGGGGCTACCCCCCCCAGGCCCACACCCTGCTGCTGGAGCTGCTCAGCACCTCCTGAGCCACGAATCATTAACTTGCACCGGCCAGCACAGGGCCTGCACCCCCCACCCCCACCCCCCACCCCCCGACAGGCTGGGGACACCCTGGAGCAGGCAGCCCGGGGAGGCTGTGGCTGGCTGCCTCCCACCCACCCCGGAGGTTGCCCAAGGTCGGGCTGGATGAGGCCCCTGGAGCGGCCCGGGCTGCTGGGAGGGGTCCCTGCCCACGGCAAGGGGGTTGGAGCTGGCTGAGCTTGGAGCTGGCTGAGCTTGGAGCTCCCAACCCAACCCAACCTGGGACTCTCCCCCCAGCCCTCCCTCCAGCAGCCCCCTCCCCGTCCAGGGGAGCTGGGGCCCAGCACCCGGGGCACGCCCCAGGCGGGGGGGGCTGAGGGGAGGGTCCCAGCCCCCTCCCCACCACCACACTCACTGTTTCATCCTCGGGGATGGGAACCTTGCTGTCGAAGTAGGTGGTGAAAGGCTCCTCGGAGCCCTCCGGGGCTGCAGGGGGTTCCTGCTGCCGGAGACGGTGCTGACCACCTCCCCCTGCTCCCCGCAGGCAGCATCTGCGGGACGAGAGGGTCAGGGGGTTGGAAGGGTTGGAAGGGACCCCTCTGGAGAGCGTCCAGCCCGGAGCAAGGGCACCCAGGAACACATCCCGGGGTCGGGGGGCTTGGAAGCCTCCAGAGAAGCAGAAGAGGAAGGAGGGAGGGGAAAACCCCGCTGGAGGCAGAGGGGAAACCTGGCAGGGGGTCTGGCAAGACCTGGAGGCAGGGCAAGAGGCAGCCAGGCAACGCTAATTGCGCTCATTAAGAGCCAATGAAGTGCAAAGCCCAGGCAGGGCTGTGACCCCCTCCTCCCCCCAGCCCCACAGGCTGAGCTCCCCAAGCGCCCCCTGGGGCAGCCCCCCAGGCTTCCCGCAGCGACCCTCCGGCAGCCCAGGGCCGGCAGGAGGCTGCGGCTGCACCCCCCTGGGACCCTCCCGCCCCGGAGAACCCCCTGCCCCGGGGAGCCCCCCGCCCCGGGGGAGCCCCCGCCACGGCGCGCACAGCTCCGGGGAGCCTCCTGCCCCAGCAGCCCCCTGCCCCGGAGCGCGCACCGCCCCGGAGAGCCCCCTGCCCCGGAGAGCCCCCTGCCCCGGCAGCCTCCTGTCCCGGAGCGCACCGCCCCGGAGAGGCCCCTGCCCCGGAGAGCACCACCCCGGGAGCCTCCTGCCCCGGAGAGCACCACCCCGGGAGCCCCCTGCCCCGGAGAGCCTCCTGCCCCGGAGAGCACCACCCCGGGAGCCTCCTGCCCCGGAGAGCCCCCTGCCCCGGAGCGCACCGCCCCGGAGAGCCCCCCGCCCCGGAGAGCCCCCGCCCCGGAGCGCCCCCCGCCCCGGAGAGCCTCCTGCTGCCTGCCCCCTGCCCCGACCCCCGGTTACCCTCTGCCCCCCGACCCCCGGGCTGCTGCCTGTCCCCCTGCCCCGACCCCCGGCTACCCCCTGCCCCCCGACCCCGGGCTGCTGCCTGCACCGCTGCCTGCCCCCCTGCCCTTCCCCCCGGCCACCCCCTGCCCCTCGACCCCCGGGCTGCTGCCTGCCCCGACCCCCGGCTACCCCCTGCCGCCCGACCCACGGGCTGCTACCTGCCCCCTGCCCCGACCCCCGGGCTGCCCCCTGCTCCCTGCTCCCCTGACTGCCCCCTGGCTGCCCCCTGCCCCGACCCCCGCCTGCCCCCTGCTCCCTGCCCCCGGCTGCCGCCTGCCCCCCTGCTCCTAACCCCCGGCTGCCCCCTGCTCCCGACTCCCGCCTACCGCCTGCCCCCTGCTCCCTGCCCCCGGCTGCCGCCAGCCTCCCTGCTCCCGACCCCGGCCGCCCCCTGCCCCCTGCCCCGACCCCCGGCTCCTCCCTGCTCCCCTGACTGCCCCCCGGCCGCCCCCTGCCCCCTGCCCCGACCCCCGGCTCCTCCCTGCTCCCCTGACTGCCCCCCGGCCGCCCCCTGCCCGCGGCCGCCCCCCTGCCCCGACCCCGGGCCGCTCCCTGCCCCCAGCAGCCGCCTGTCCCCTGCTCCCTGCCCCCGGCAGCCGCCTGCCCCCTGCCCCCGGCTGCCCCCTGCCCCCGGCCGCCCCCTGCCCCCTGCTCCTAACCCCCGGCTGCCCCCTGCCCCGACCCCCGGCTGCCCCCTGCTCCCTGCCCCCGGCTGCCGCCAGCCTCCCTGCTCCCGACCCCGGCCGCCCCCTGCCCCGACCCCGGCTGCCCCCTGCTCCCTGCCCCCGGCTGCCCCCTGCCCTCAGCGCCGCTCACTTCGGTCCCCCCGCGGCATGCCAAACAGCGGCAGAGTCCCAGCGCTGCGCCCGGCCGAAAGGAGGAGAAGCCACCCCCGGGCGGCGCTTTTACCGAGCTGCTGATTGCATCATCAGAGCAAACTCCTCCTCCTCCTCCTCTTCCTCCCTGCCTCCCCGGCACCCGCCTGCCCCGCAGCCCTAGGGGGCAGGAGACCTCAGGCTGCACAGGATGGGCTTGTTCCTCCCGCTGGGCAGGGCTGGGGAGCCCCAGGGGCCGCAGGGCCGAGGGGCAGCGGCTGCAGGGGGCCGCGGGGCCGAGGGGGAGGAGGACCAGGGGCTGCAGGGCCGAGGGGCAGTGGCTGCAGGGGGCTGCAGGGCCGAGGGGGAGCAGGGCCAGGGGCTGCAGGGCCGAGGGGGAGCAGGGCCAGGGGCTGCAGGGCCGAGGGGGAGCAGGGCCAGGGGCTGCAGGACCGAGGGGCAGTGGCTGCAGGGGGCTGCAGCTGCAGGGGGCTGCAGGGGGCTGCAGGGCCGAGGGGCAGCGGCTGCAGGGGCCAGGGGGCAGCGGCTGGGGCAGCGGGCTGCAGGGGGCTGCAGGGGGCTGCAGGGCCGAGGGGCAGCGGCTGCAGGGGGCTGCAGGGGGCTGCAGGGCCGAGGGGCAGCGGCTGCAGGGGGCTGCAGGGGGCAGCAGGGCCGAGGGGCAGCGGCTGCAGGGGGCTGCAGGGGGCAGCAGGGCCGAGGGGCAGCGGCTGCAGGGGGCTGCAGGGGGCTGCAGGGCCGAGGGGCAGCGGCTGCAGGGGGCTGCAGGGCCGAGGGGCAGCGGCTGCAGGGGGCTGCAGTGGCCTGCAGGGCCGAGGGGCAGCGGCTGCAGGGGCTGCAGGGGGCTGCAGGGCCGAGGGGCAGCGGCTGCAGGGGGCTGCAGGGGGCTGCAGGGCCGAGGGGCAGAGTCTGCAGGGGGCTGCAGGGCCGAGGGGCAGTGGCTGCAGGCGGCTGCAGGGGGCTGCAGGGCCGAGGGGCAGCGGCTGCAGGCGGCTGCAGGGGGCTGCAGGGCCGAGGGGCAGAGTCTGCAGGGGGCTGCAGGGCCGAGGGGCAGCGGCTGCAGGGGGCTGCAGGGGGCTGCAGGGCCGAGGGGCAGCGGCAGCGGCTGCAGGGGGCTGCAGTGGCCTGCAGGGCCGAGGGGCAGCGGCTGCAGGGGCTGCAGGGGGCTGCAGGGCCGAGGGGCAGCGGCTGCAGGGGGCTGCAGGGGGCTGCAGGGCCGAGGGGCAGAGTCTGCAGGGGGCTGCAGGGCCGAGGGGCAGTGGCTGCAGGCGGCTGCAGGGGGCTGCAGGGCCGAGGGGCAGCGGCTGCAGGCGGCTGCAGGGGGCTGCAGGGCCGAGGGGCAGAGTCTGCAGGGGGCTGCAGGGCCGAGGGGCAGCGGCTGCAGGGGGCTGCAGGGGGCTGTGGGGCCGAGGGGCAGCGGCTGCAGGGGGCTGCAGGGGGCTGCGGGGCCGAGGGGCAGCGGCTGCAGGGGGCTGCAGGGGCTGCAGGGCCGAGGGCAGCGGCTGCAGGGGGCTGCAGGGGGCTGTGGGGCCGAGGGCAGCGGCTGCAGGGGGCTGCAGGGGGCTGCAGGGCCGAGGGGCAGCGGCTGCAGGGGGCTGCGGGGCCGAGGGGCAGCGGCTGCAGGGGGCTGCAGGGCCGAGGGGCAGCGGCTGCAGGGCCGAGGGGCAGCGGCTGCAGGGCCGAGGGGCAGCGGCTGCAGGGGGCAGGGGGCAGCAGGGCTGAGGGGCAGCGGCTGCAGGGGGCTGCGGGGGGGCAGCAGGGCTGAGGGGCAGCGGCTGCAGGGGGCTGCAGGGGGCTGCAGGGCCGAGGGCAGCGGCTGCAGGGGGCTGCAGGGCCGAGGGGCAGCGGCTGCAGGGGGCTGCAGGGGGCAGCAGGGCCGAGGGGCAGTGGCTGCAGGGGGCTGCAGGGGGCAGCAGGGCCGAGGGGCAGCGACTGCAGGGGGCTGCAGGGGGCAGCAGGGCCGAGGGGCAGCGGCTGCAGGGGGCTGCAGGGGGCTGCAGGGCCGAGGGGCAGCGGGCTGCAGGGGGCTGCAGGGCCGAGGGGCAGAGTCTGCAGGGGGCTGCAGGGCCGAGGGGCAGAGTCTGCAGGGGGCTGCAGGGCCGAGGGGCAGCGGCTGCAGGCGGCTGCAGGGGGCTGCAGGGCCGAGGGGCAGAGTCTGCAGGGGGCTGCAGGGCCGAGGGGCAGAGTCTGCAGGCGGCTGCAGGGCCGAGGGGCAGCGGCTGCAGGGGGCTGCAGGGCCGAGGGGGCAGCGGCTGCAGGGGCTGCAGGGCCGAGGGGCAGCGGCTGCAGGGGGCTGCAGGGCCGAGGGGCAGCGGCTGCAGGGGGCTGCAGGGCCGAGGGGCAGCGGCTGCAGGGGGCTGCAGGGCCGAGGGGCAGCGGCTGCAGGGGGCTGCAGGGGGCAGCAGGGCCGAGGGGCAGCGGCTGCAGGGGGCTGCAGGGGGCAGCAGGGCCGAGGGGCAGCGACTGCAGGGGGCTGCAGGGGGCAGCAGGGCTGAGGGGCAGCGGCTGCAGGGGGCTGCAGGGGGCAGCAGGGCTGAGGGGCAGCGGCTGCAGGGGGCTGCAGGGGGCTGCAGGGCCGAGGGGCAGCGGCTGCAGGGGGCTGCAGGGCCAAGGGGCAGCGGCTGCAGGGGGCTGCAGGGGGCAGCAGGGCCGAGGGGCAGCGGCTGCAGGGGGCTGCAGGGGGCAGCAGGGCCGAGGGGCAGCGACTGCAGGGGGCTGCAGGGGGCAGCAGGGCCGAGGGGCAGCGGCTGCAGGGGGCTGCAGGGGGCTGCAGGGCCGAGGGGCAGCGGCTGCAGGGGGCTGCAGGGGGCTGCAGGGGGCTGCAGGGGGCTGCAGGGCCGAGGGGCAGCGGCTGCAGGGGGCTGCAGTGGCCTGCAGGGCCGAGGGGCAGCGGCTGCAGGGGCTGCAGGGGGCTGCAGGGCCGAGGGGCAGCGGCTGCAGGGGGCTGCAGGGGGCTGCAGGGCCGAGGGGCAGAGTCTGCAGGGGGCTGCAGGGCCGAGGGGCAGCGGCTGCAGGCGGCTGCAGGGGGCTGCAGGGCCGAGGGGCAGAGTCTGCAGGGGGCTGCAGGGCCGAGGGGCAGCGGCTGCAGGCGGCTGCAGGGGGCTGCAGGGCCGAGGGGCAGAGTCTGCAGGGGGCTGCAGGGCCGAGGGGCAGCGGCTGCAGGCGGCTGCAGGGGGCTGCAGGGCCGAGGGGCAGAGTCTGCAGGCGGCTGCAGGGCCGAGGGGGCAGCGGCTGCAGGGGGCTGCAGGGCCGAGGGGCAGCGGCTGCAGGGGGCTGCAGGGCCGAGGGGCAGCGGCTGCAGGGGGCTGCAGGGCCGAGGGGCAGCGGCTGCAGGGGGCTGCAGGGCCGAGGGGCAGCGGCTGCAGGGGGCTGCAGGGGGCAGCAGGGCCGAGGGGCAGCGGCTGCAGGGGCTGCTGGGGGGGCAGCAGGGCTGAGGGGCAGCGGCTGCAGGGGGCTGCGGGGGGCAGCAGGGCTGAGGGGCAGCGGCTGCAGGGGGCTGCAGGGGGCTGCAGGGCTGAGGGGCAGCGGGGCACCGACCCCGAGGCTTCTGGGCAGTCCCAGGGCAGGGCCGGTCCCGGGGAGGGGGCAGGGCCGGTCCCGGGGAGGGGGCAGGGCCGGTCCCGGGGAGGGGGCGGGCCGGTCCCGGGGAGGGGGCGGCGCCGGTCCCGGGGAGGGGGCGGCGCCGGTCCCGGGGAGGGGGCGGCGCCGGTCCCGGGGAGGGGGCGGCGCCGGTCCCGGGGAGGGGGCGGCGCCGGTCCCGGGGAGGGGGCGGCGCCGGTCCCGGGGAGCCTTACCGCACGCTGCCTTCTGCTCCCTGCCTGTGCTGCCCATGGCGGAGGCTGCGCAGGGCCCCGGAGCCTGGCTCAGACTGGAGACTTTGGCTGCAGGGGAGAGAGGGAGGAGAGACTCTCAGGCAGGGCAGCAGCAGCGGGCCGAGGGGCTGCTGGAGCTCCTGCAGGGTGGGGCTGGGCTGAGCTGGGCGACCCCGGAAGGTCCCTCCCGGCCCGAAGCATTCCGCGGAGCTGCAGCCCTGCAGGGGGTTTGGATGCTCAGGAGGGAGCTGGGGGCGCGGGGAGAGGGGTTGAGGCTGGAGGAGAGAGGAGGCTGAGGGGAGACCTCCTGGCTGCCTGACCCTGGGGTCTCCTCCAGCCTGACCCTGGGGTCTCCTCCAGCCTCCAGCCTGACCCTGGGGTCCCCTCCAGCCAGACCCTGGGGTCTCCTCCAGCCAGACCCTGGGGTCTCCTCCAGCCAGACCCTGGGGTCTCCTCCAGCCTCCAGCCTGACCCTGGGGTCCCCTCCAGCCTGACCCTGGGGTCTCCTCCAGCCTCCAGCCAGACCCTGGGGTCCCCTCCAGCCAGACCCTGGGGTCCCCTCCAGCCTGACCCTGGGGTCTCCACCAGCCTGACCCTGGGGTCTCCACCAGCCTGACCCTGGGGTCTCCACCAGCCTGACCCTGGGGTCCCTTCCAGCCTGACCCTGGGGTCCCCTCCAGCCTCCAGCCTGACCCTGGGGTCCCCTCCAGCCTCCAGCCTGACCCTGGGGTCCCCTCCAGCCTCCAGCCTGACCCTGGGGTCCCCTCCAGCCTGACCCTGGGCTCTCCACCAGCCTGACCCTGGGGTCTGCTCCAGCCTCCAGCCTGACCCTGGGGTCCCCTCCAGCCTGACCCTGGGCTCTCCACCAGCCTGACCCTGGGGTCCCCTCCAGCCTGACCCTGGGCTCTCCACCAGCCTGACCCTGGGGTCTGCTCCAGCCTCCAGCCTGACCCTGGGGTCTCCTCCAGCCTCCAGCCTGACCCTGGGGTCCCCTCCAGCCTGACCCTGGGGTCCCCTCCAGCCAGACCCTGGGGTCTCCTCCAGCCTGACCCTGGGGTCCCCTCCAGCCTGACCCTGGGGTCCCCTCCAGCCAGACCCTGGGGTCCCCTCCAGCCTCCAGCCTGACCCTGGGGTCTCCTCCAGCCTCCAGCCTGACCCTGGGGTCTCCTCCAGCCTCCAGCCTGACCCCCTGGGGTCCCCTCCAGCCTGACCCTGGGGTCCCCTCCAGCCTGACCCTGGGGTCCCCTCCAGCCAGACCTTGGGGGCTGCTCCAGCCTGACCCTGGGGTCCCCCCTCCAGCCTGACCCTGGGGTCCCCTCCAGCCTGACCCTGGGGTCCCCACCAGCCAGACCCTGGGGTCCCCTCCAGCCTGACCCTGGGGTCCCCTCCAGCCAGACCCTGGGGTCCCCTCCAGCCAGACCCTGGGGTCCCTTCCAGCCAGACCCTGGGGTCCCCTCCAGCCTGACCCTGGGGTCCCCTCCAGCCTCCAGCCTGACCCTGGGGTCCCCTCCAGCCTCCAGCCAGACCCTGGGGTCCCCTCCAGCCTCCAGGCAGACCCTGGGGTCCCCTCCAGGCAGACCCTGGGGTCTCCTCCAGCCTCCAGCCTGACCCTGGGGTCTCCTCCAGCCTCCAGCCAGACCCTGGGGTCCCCTCCAGCCAGACCCTGGGGTCCCCTCCAGCCAGACCCTGGGGTCTCCCTGACCCTCCAGCCTCCAGCCTGACCCTGGGGTCCCCTCCAGCCAGACCCTGGGGTCCCCTCCAGCCAGACCCTGGGGTCCCCTCCAGCCTGACCCTGGGGTCTCCACCAGCCTGACCCTGGGGTCCCCTCCAGCCTGACCCTGGGGTCTCCTCCAGCCTCCAGCCTGACCCTGGGGTCCCCTCCAGCCAGACCCTGGCGTCCCCTCCAGCCAGACCCTGGGGTCCCCTCCAGCCTGACCCTGGGGTCCCCTCCAGCCAGACCCTGGGGTCCCCTCCAGCCTGACCCTGGGGTCCCCTCCAGCCTGACCCTGGGGTCCCCTCCAGCCTGACCCTGGCGTCCCCTCCAGCCTGACCCTGGCGTCCCCTCCAGCCTGACCCTGGGGTCCCCTCCAGCCAGACCCTGGCGTCCCCTCCAGCCTGACCCTGGGGTCCCCTCCAGCCTCCAGCCTGACCCTGGCGTCCCCTCCAGCCTGACCCTGGCGTCCCCTCCAGCCTGACCCTGGGGTCCCCTCCAGCCAGACCCTGGCGTCCCCTCCAGCCTGACCCTGGGGTCCCCCTCCCAGCCTCCAGCCTGACCCTGGCGTCCCCTCCAGCCTCCAGCCTGACCCTGGCGTCCCCTCCAGCCTCCAGCCTGACCCTGGGGCACTACCCTCCAGCAGCACTACCTGGGCATCACCTGGCAGCACCACCTGGGCACCTCCTCCTGGGCACCTCCTCCTGGGCACCACCACCTGGGCAGCACCTTCGCACCACCTGGCAGCACCACCTGGGCACCACCTGGCGGCACGACCTGGCAGCATCACCTGGGCACTACCTGGGCACCACCTGGCAGCACCACCTGGGCAGCACCTGGGCACCACCTGGCAGCACCACCTGGGCAGCACCTGGGCACCACCTGGCAGCATCACCTGGGCACTACCTGGGCACCACCTGGCAGCACCACCTGGGCAGCACCTGGGCACCACCTGGCAGCATCACCTGGGCAGCACCTGGGCACCACCTGGCAGCACCACCTGGGCAGCACCTGGGCACCACCTGGCAGCATCACCTGGGCAGCACCTGGGCACCACCTGGCAGCACCACCTGGGCACCACCTGGCGGCACGACCTGGCAGCATCACCTGGGCACTACCTGGGCACCACCTGGCAGCATCACCTGGGCAGCACCTGGCAGCATCACCTGGCAGCATCACCTGGGCACCACCTGGCAGCACCACCTGGGCAGCACCTGGGCACCACCTGGCAGCATCACCTGGGCACTACCTGGGCACCACCTGGCAGCACCACCTGGGCAGCACCTGGGCACCACCTGGCAGCATCACCTGGGCAGCACCTGGGCACCACCTGGCAGCACCACCTGGGCAGCACCTGGGCACCACCTGGCAGCATCACCTGGGCAGCACCTGGGCACCACCTGGCAGCACCACCTGGGCACCACCTGGCGGCACGACCTGGCAGCATCACCTGGGCACTACCTGGGCACCACCTGGCAGCATCACCTGGGCAGCACCTGGCAGCATCACCTGGCAGCATCACCTGGGCACCACCTGGCAGCATCACCTGGGCAGCACCTGGCAGCATCACCTGGCAGCATCACCTGGGCACCACCTGGCAGCATCACCTGGGCACTACCTGGGCACCACCTGGCAGCACCACCTGGGCAGCACCTGGGCACCACCTGGCAGCATCACCTGGGCACCACCTGGGCACCACCTGGCAGCACCACCTAGGCAGCACCTGGGCACCACCTGGCGGCACCACCTGGGCACTACCTGGGCACCACCCGGCAGCACCACCTGGGCAGCACCACCTGGCACCACCTCCTGGGCACTACCTGGGCACCACCTGGCAGCACCACCCTCTGCCCACCCCCCCAGGCTGTGCCCGCCCAGCACATTCCAAGCCCCTCCTCCGCGGGCGGCTCCAGCTCCTGGAGCCGGGCTGGGGATGGCACCGGGCAGGGGGAGGCTGTGCCAGGCTCAGGCTGACCTCTGCCAAGGCACCCAGGGCAGGGCACCCGGGCAGGGCAGGCAGTGCCACAGCCAGGCAGTGCCAGTGCCAGAGCCAGGCAGTGCCAGAGCCAGTGCCAGAGCCAGAGCCAGGCGGTGCCAGAGCCAGAGCCAGGCAGTGCCAGTGCCAGAGCCAGAGCCAGGCAGTGCCAGAGCCAGTGCCAGAGCCAGAGCCAGGCAGTGCCAGAGCCAGTGCCAGAGCCAGGCAGTGCCAGTGCCAGAGCCAGAGCCAGTGCCAGCCAGTGCCAGAGCCAGTGCCAGAGCCAGAGCCAGGCAGTGCCAGTGCCAGAGCCAGAGCCAGGCAGTGCCAGAGCCAGTGCCAGAGCCAGGCGGTGCCAGAGCCAGAGCCAGGCAGTGCCAGTGCCAGAGCCAGAGCCAGGCAGTGCCAGTGCCAGAGCCAGAGCCAGGCAGTGCCAGAGCCAGGCGGTGCCAGAGCCAGAGCCAGGCAGTGCCAGTGCCAGAGCCAGAGCCAGAGCCAGAGCCAGGCAGTGCCAGAGCCAGAGCCAGAGCCAGGCAGTGCCAGAGCCAGAGCCAGGCAGTGCCAGATCCAGTGCCAGGCGGTGCCAGTGCCAGTGTCCCCGAGAGCCCCCCCACGCCCGCGGCCACCCCAAGGTCACCCAGCGGCTACAGCCCAGTCCGGGGCGGGGGGAGCGCAAGGGACCCCCCCCCCCCAGGGGTCAGCCGAGTGCAGGACCACCGCAGGACCCCCTCAGGGACCACCCAGCCCCTCCCCCCCCCGCCACTACGCAAGGGAGGATCCCCCCCCGAGCGCCGCTGGGATCCCTCGGGGACCCCCGCCGACACCCCCCCCCGGGGGGCGCCGACACCCCCTCGGGGGCTCACCGACCCCCCACCCCCACCCCGGGGCGCCCCGACGCCCCCAGCCGCCGCCGCCGCCGCTCACCGCCTCGGCCGCCCCCGGCCGGTCCCGCCGCCGCCGCCGCCTGCTCCTCATGCCCCGTGGCCCCGGGCCCGCGCTGCGCGCCGCCGCCTGCGCGTCCCGGGCCCCGTGACGCGGCTCGGCGCGACCGGAGTCGCTGGGGGGGGCGGGGCCGGGGCCACGGGGCGGAGCCGGAGCGGCGGAGAGGCGGAGAGGCGGGGCCGGGGCCAAGGGGCGCGACCGGAGTCGCTGGGGGCGGGGCCGGAGTCACTGGGGGCGGGGCCGGAGTCACTGGGGGCGGGGCCGGGGAGGGGGAGCTGTCCTGGGGGGAAAGGCGCTAGGGGGCTACAGGGGGGGGTGTCCACTCAGCCTGGGAAGCTAAGCAGGGTCGGTCCTGGTTAGTGCTTGGATGGGAGACCAGCAGCATGGCCAAGGAGTTGAGCCCTGGGGGCTGGGGGCCGCCCCCTGGCTCACAGCCACCCCAAGGAGGGCTCCAGGCTGGGAGCCTCGGGGGGGCTTCGGGGGGGGGGGGGGGGGGGGGTCCGCTCTGTGGCCTTAGCAAGGGCAGTGTTCAGCTTGGTGAAGCTAAACAGGGTCCGGTGCGGTTAGTGCTTGGATGGGAGACCAGCGGCACGGCACAACGGAGCTGAGCCCTTGGGGGGCAGCCTTTGGGGCTCCTCGGGGCCAGGAGGACTTGGAGGGCTGCAGCAGGGGCAGGGAAGGGCAAGGCAGCTGGGGAGGGGGCTGGGTGGGGGAGAGGGGCTGGGGAGGGAGGAGCAGCTGAGGGAGCTGGGGGGGGGGGTGAGGCTGGAGGGAGAGGAGGCCGAGGGGAGACCTCCTGGCAAGTGCATGAGGGTTGAGCTCTGGGGCCAGGAGAAGAGGAGAAGGCCTCAGGCTGCCCCACGGGGGCTCAGCCCTGGGTCCCCAGGGCACTGCAGGGTCCTCCAAGACCCTCCAGGGTCCTCCAAGGTGGACTCCAGGGTCCTCCAAGACCCTCCAAGGTGGACTCCAGGGTCCACCAGGACACTCCAGGGTCCTCCAAGACCCTCCAGGGTCCTCCAAGGTGGACTCCAAGGTGGACTCCAAGGTCCCCCAGGGCACTGCAGGGTCCTCCAAGGTGGACTCCAGGGTCCCCCAGGACCCTCCAGGGTCCTCAAGGTGGACTCCAGGGTCCTCCAAGGTGGACTCCAGGGTCCCCCAGGACCCTCCAGGGTCCTCCAAGGTGGACTCCAGGGACCCCAGGGCACTGCAGGGTCCTTGGGGGGGATGGGAGTGAGGGGTCAGGGTGCTGAGCTCGGGGGGGATGGGAGTGAGGGGTCTGGGTGCTGAGCTCGGGGGGGGATGGGAGTGAGGGGTCTGGGACCCCTTCAGGGGACCCCTCCCCCCCCAGGGCAGGCTGCTCCCAGCCCCCTCCAGCCTGGCCCTGAGCACCTCCGGGGCTGAGGCTCCCAGCACCTCCCTGGGCCAGGCCCTCAGCACCTCCGCGGGGCAGAGCTTCTCCCTCACAGCCGACCTCAGTCTCCCCACGTCCAGTTCTGCTCCATCCCCCCTCCCCCCCCAAGCCCTCTCCCCCCCCCCCGACAGCCTCCAAAGCCCCTCCCCAGCTCCCCTGCAGCCCCCTGGGAGGCCACCAGGAGGTCTCCCTGGGAGCCTTCTCCTCTCCAGCCTGCACAGCCCCAACTCCCCTCGGGCTGTCCTCACAGCAGAGCAGCTCCAGCCCTCTGCTCCTGCTCCTGCTCCTGCTCCTGCTCCTGCTCCTCCTCCTCCTCCTCCTCCTCCTCCTGGCCCCGCTCTGGACACCTTCCAGCCCCCTCCAGAGGCTGACCCCAGAGGTGCAGCTGTGGTGGGAGCAGAGGGGCAGAATCCCCTCCCTGGCCCTGCCAGGGGTTGTGGGGTGGGTGGGGGTGGGTTTCGGTGTGGGGGGCTGAGGGTGGTGTCAGCATTTGAGGATGAGGCTGATGGATCTTCGGGGGGGGGGGGTTAGGGGAAGGGGATCCAGGGATGAGAGTGATGGCTTCAGGGGGAGCTTGGGCTCAGGCTGAAGGTCTTGTTGGGGAGTCTGGGATGAGGCTGCTGCCTGCCTGGGGGGGGGGGATGGGTGGGCTCACCCCCAAGAGGGCAGCTGAGGTCACCCCAGCCAGGTGGGCTCTGTGGTACTCACTCAGCTCGCAGCCAGCGGGGCTCTGCCCCAGGCTGTATCTCTTGGGCATGGTTGCTGTTGCTTTCCCTCTCTCTCCTCCTCCTCCTCTGCCTCTCCTGGCTGGTTTCTGGGAGCAGCAGGCACCCCAACGTTCCTCTCCCTATATAAGAGGTGTCCCCACCCTTCCCTTCCCTCCCTCCCCCCAAGTTCTCCCTTCTTCCCTCCCTCCCTCCCTGCCTCCCTCCTTCCCTCCTCCACCCACAGCGCCCAAGCCGCCGGTGCAGAGTCCCGTCCGTCCCCCCCCCCCACCCCCGCGGGGAGGGAGCTGCTCAGGCCCAGGGGCCGAAGCTGCAGCTCCCTCCGGTCCTAAGGGACATAAGGGAGGTTGGGGAGAGGGGGAAGAGGGGGAAGAGGGGAGGGGGAGGAGGAACGCACAGTAGCCGCTTTGATGTGGAGCCTCAGCCCCGCGGTGAGCGGCAGCGCGGGGTTGGAGGGGGGGGCAAAGCCGGGTCAGAGCTTATCGAGCCGGGAAAGGCCACGGGGGCGCGCATCGGCTGCGTGACTGGGGGAGGAGACGACCTGGACTCTGCTCCTCCTCCGGAGCCCGCGGGGCAGATCAGAGCCCCGAACCGGGCGCCTCGCGGAGGAGCTTTCCAGCCCGCCCTACGTGCAGGGCTGATAAGAGACGACGCCTCGCCAGCCCGGGATCAATGCGATCCCTTATCAGCGATCCCCTGCCGGCGGGGCGCGCCGATAAACCCCCCCACCCCACCCCCGCCACCACCAAGGGCTTTGTCGTGCTCGCCGCTCCGCCAAAGGGACCCCGCTGCCGCCTTGCGATAAGCGAGAGCCGAACGGGCCGGCGCGGCGGGCGGCGGGGGCAAAGGCGCGGACGTGCGTGTCCGGTGTCCCGTCGTCCCCCCCCTCAACGAGGGCGGCCGTGCCCGGCGCCACGCACCGCTGCGGTGGCAACGGGGCCGTCCCTCCCCCCCCAAGGGGTCACGGGAGAGCAAAGCAGAGCGGGGCGGGGGCAGCGCCGCGCCCCGGGGCAGGGAGGGAAGGAGGGAGGGAGATGCTCGTGGGCCGCGGAGCCGCCGCGTAGGTCTTTCCCAACGGGAGCTCCCCGGTGCCGCTTACTTAAGGAGGCTCGGCAGACGAGCCCGGCCGAAACCACGCAGGGGGCAGCCGCGGAACCGGTTCGGCCGCCCCGTGGGAGGGGAACGGACACATCCAGGCGCGGCTGCGGGCCGGGAAGCCGGGGGCGAGCAGGGAGAGCCACCCAGGGCAGGGAGCGCGGAGCTTCCGGGAGGGGGACCAAAGCCTCTGCTGCTGCTGCTGCCGCCGCTGCCCCGGTCCTCACTGGGCTCCTCCGGCCGTGTGGCCTCCCCCCCCCGCCGTGCCCCGGCGCGCAGGGCCGAGGAAGGGCTCAGCCCCCAGCGCCGGCGCTCGAAGGGGGCCGGAGGAAGAGGAGGACGGGGAGGGGATGGGGGGAAGGGGCTCGGAGGGTGCTGGAACTGCCGTGCTGGGCAGACCACCGCTAACAGCGCCCAAGGGGCACGGAGGGGCGGCCCACGACCGAGCTCCGGACGAAGCCTAGCGCCAGCCGCGGGGAAACGAGCCCGGGGGGGAAGCGCAGCCGCGAGCGCCGGGGGTTTCCCGGCCGGGCCCCCCGACCCAGGCCGGCGTTACCGGGCCAGGGGCTGCTCGGCCCCGGGAAAGGGGGAGGGAAGAAGGGGGAAGCAGCGCTCGGCGCCGTCCGGACCTCCCGGCCCCGGGCAGAGGCGCTTCGCGCCCCGCGGTCACGTGACCGCCACTTCCGGCCGCCCAGCCGTCACGTGGGGCCGGGGCCGCAGCCAATCGGCGCTCGGCCCGCGACGCTCCCGGCGTGCCCCGCGCCCGGCCAAGATGGCGCTGGCCAGGGCGGGCTGCGGCCTCCGGCGCCTGGGCCCCGGCCCGGCCCTCGCCGCCGGCCTCGGCCCTGCCCGGGGATAGCCAGGTGAGAGGCAGCGCCGGCGACCCTCTATGCCGCCCTCTCCCCCCGGCTCGGCCCCACCGCACCTCCGAGGCCCTTCCTCCGGCTCCCCTCCTCCCCCCCCCCCCCGCAGCCCTCTCACGCTCCTGAGGCACCTCCGGGACCCTCCCCGGGGATCATTCAGTCCTCTGCTGGAGGCGAACTCTCTCCTCCTCCCCCTCCCCTCAGCCCCTTCCCTTGTAGGACACCTCCAATCGTCTGAGACTCCTCCCCCCAGCACCCGCCGGCCCCCCCCCCCCCCAGCACCCCCCTGACCCTTCCCGAGGGAGCTTGAAGACCCTCTCAGGGCCTTCTTGACCCTTCAGGGAACCTCCGCGTCACCCCCTGCCCCTCCCCAGTCCCTTATGAACCCCACTGGAGCCCCCTCCCGCTGCCACCCGTGGCCCCTGCCTGCTCCCCCCACCCGGCCTCCCGATGCCCCCCCCCCCCCCCCCCCTCGGCACCGGGCCTGCCCCTCCCCAGTCGGTTGCCCCTCGCCGTGTGCCCTCTGGAAGCCTGGCGTGGCCAAAGCGCGGCTCCCCACCCCCCCACCCTCACGCTGTCCCCACCCCCACCCCCCCCACGCTGTCCCCGGCCCCCCCCAACCCTGGCTACGGCCTTGCACCCTGCGTGTGGCCCTCAGGGGGCTTTGGGCACTCTCCTGCCCCTCTCCAGGCCTCCCCCTCAGAGCCTCCTGCTGACACCGCTGCGGGGGGGGTCGCTGCAGGTCCCCTGGCTGCTGCTGCTGCTGCTGCCTCCTCTCTCCACCAGAGCTGGCTCCAGGTCCCTCCTGGCTGCTGTGGCCTCGAAGGTGAAGCAGCTGAACGGCAGGTACGAGAGGTTCCTGGAGAGGACCTGCCCCAGGTTCTACCTGCTGCACGCCACCTTCACCAGAGGTGGGTGCTGAGCAGGCTGGAGGGGAAGGGACCCATCCAGAGGGGGCTGAGCAGGCTGCAGGGGGGGGCCCAGGCTGTGTGCTGGGGTTGGGATGCTGGAAGGAAGGGAAGGGATCCATCCAGAGGGTGCTGAGCAGGCTGCAGGGGGAGGCCCAGGCTGGGGAGGGGGTTGGGATGCTGGAGGGAAGGGAAGGGATCCATCCAGAGGGTGCTGAGCAGGCTGCAGGGGGACCCCAGGCTGTGTGCTGGGGTTGGGATGCTGGAGGGAAGGGAAGGGATCCATCCAGAGGGGCTGAGCAGGCTGGAGAGGGGGAGGGGAGAGGCTGAGAGGGGAGAGGGTAGGGGAGAGGAGAGGGGGAGAGGAGAGGGGGAGAGGGGAGAGGAGAGGCTGAGAGGGGGAGAGGAGGGGCTGAGGGGGGGAGAGGAGGGGGGAGGCGGTTGGGGGGCGCTGGGCCGGGGGTGTGATGCTGGGGAGAGGGTCCTGAGGCCTCTCCCCCGCCCCCTGCAGGGGTCCGGGCTCTCTTCCTGGAGGCCAGGGAGGTCGGGCGGATCCGCGCCCGGATGGCTCAGCAGCGGCTCAGCAGCCAGCAGCTGCCCTACCGCGAGCAGGAGAGGCTGCGGCAGGTGCGGAGACCCTCCCCAACCCCACCCCCATCCCCCCGCCCCGGGGGCTGGGCCCTGGGGGTGGCGGGGGGGGGGCGCAGCGCCCGGCCAGGGGGCTTGGGAGGTGGCCTGAGGGTGGGGGGAGGGCCAGGGCCGGGCTGGGGTCTCACCTGCGGGCGGGGGGCTGAATGGTTCCTTCCCGGCCCCACTGCCTCAGCGGGGAGCTGGGGGGTCGTTGGGGGGGGTCGCGGGGGGGTCCCCGGGGGTCGCGGGGGCGGGCGCTGAGCGGCGCTGATCCCCGGCGCAGTTCCGCTGGGGGTCGCTGGGGGTTTTGGGGGCTGGGGGGGGGGGTCGCGGGGGGGTCTCTGGGGGTCGCGGGGGCGGGCGCTGAGCGGCGCTGATCCCCGGCGCAGTTCTGCTGGGGGTCGCTGGGGGTTGTGGGGGCTGGGGGGGTCGCTGGGGGGGTCTCTGGGGGTCGCGGGGGCGGGCGCTGAGCGGCGCTGATCCCCGGCGCAGTTCCGCGGGGGTCGCTGGGGGCTGGTGGGGGCTGGGTGGTCGCGGGGGTGGTGGGGGTCGCCGGGGGGTCGCGGGGGCGGGCGCTGAGCGGCGCTGTCCCCGGCGCAGTTCCGCTGGGGGTCGCTGGGGTTGTGGGGGCTGGGGGGGGTCGCTGGGGGGTCTCTGGGGGGTCGCGGGGGTGGGCGCTGAGCGGCGCTGATCCCCGGCGCAGTTCCGCTGGGGGTCGCTGGGGGTTGTGGGGGCTGGGGGGTCGCGGGGGTCCCCGGGGGCGGGCGCTGAGCGGCGCTGTCCCCGGCGCAGTTCCGCTGGGGGTCGCTGGGGGTTGTGGGGGCTGGGGGGGGGTCGCGGGGGGGTCCCCGGGGGTCGCGGGGGCGGGCGCTGAGCGGCGCTGTCCCCGGCGCAGTTCCGCTGGGGGTCGCTGGGGGTTGTGGGGGCTGGGGGGGGGGGCCCGGGGGGGTCTCTGGGGGGTCGCGGGGGCGGGCGCTGAGCGGCGCTGATCCCCGGCGCAGTTCCGCTGGGGGTCGCTGGGGGTTTTGGGGGCTGGGGGGGGGGTCGCGGGGGTCTCTGGGGGTCGCGGGGGCGGGCGCTGAGCGGCGCTGATCCCTGGCGCAGTTCCGCTGGGGGTCGCTGGGGGTTTTGGGGGCTGGGGGGGTCGCGGGGGTCTCTGGGGGTCGCGGGGGCGGGCGCTGAGCGGCGCTGTCCCCGGCGCAGTTCCGCAGGGACGTGCTGAAGGCCGCCCCCGCCCTGCTCATCGCCCTCCCTCCCTTCGCCAACTTCCTGCTGCTGCTGCTGATGTGAGTAAGCTGCGGCCCCGCCCGGGGGGGTGGGGGCAGCTCGCCCCCCGCCCCCTGCCCCGGGGCCTCTCAAACGGGCTCTGCCCTCAGCACCCCCCGGGGGGGGGAGTCGGCCACAGCCTCCCCGGGCAGGCCAGGCCAGGTTCTCCCCAGCCTCCTGCTGCAGAGCTGCTCCTGCAGCCCCCCTCCAGCCCTGCTCCGCCTCAGCCCCCCTCCAGCCCTGCTCCGCCTCAGCCCCCCTCCAGCCCTGCTCCGCCTCAGCCCCCCTCCAGCCCTGCTCCGCCTCAGCCCCTCTCCAGCCCTGCTCTGCCTCAGCTCCCCACCATCCCTTCCCTGCCTCAGCTCCAAACCCTTCCCCCTGGGCACCGGGAGCAGCTCTGAGGTTCCCCCCCCCGGGAGCCCTTCTCCTCTCCAGGCTCCCTCAGCCTGGCCTCAGGGCAGAGCTGCTCCAGCCCTGGGCTCACCCCTGTGGCTTCCTCTGGACCCTCTGCAGCAGCTCTGAGCCCTGGGGGGGTGTGGGGGGGGGAAGCAGGGCTGGAGCTGGGGGCCCCAGCAGGGGCAGGTTCCGGGGCTGGGCAGGGGATTTGGGTCAGGCTCCCTCCCTGCCCCACCTCTCCCTGGCATGGGGAACCCTCCCAAGCCTGCTGCTCCCTGCCAGCCCATGGGGCAAGAGCTCATCTACCAGCCAGCCAGGGCACCGAGGGCTGGGGGCTGCCCCCTGGCTCACAGCCACCCCAAGGAGGGCTCCAGGCTGGGGGCAGAGAGGGGCTGGGGGCTGCCTCCTGGCTCACAGCCACCCCAAGGAGGGCTCCAGGCTGGGGGCAGAGAGGGGCTGGGGGCTGCCTCCTGGCTCACAGCCACCCCAAGGAGGGCTCCAGGCTGGGGGCAGAGAGGGGCTGGGGGCTGCCTCCTGGCTCACAGCCACCCCAAGGAGGGCTCTAGGCTGGGGGCAGAGAGGGGCTGGGGGCTGCCCCCTGGCTCACAGCCACCCCAAGGAGGGCTCCAGGCTGGGGGCAGAGAGGGGCTGGGGGCTGCCTCCTGGCTCACAGCCACCCCAAGGAGGGCTCTAGGCTGGGGGGCAGAGAGGGGCTGGGGGCTGCCCCCTGGCTCACAGCCACCCCAAGGAGGGCTCCAGGCTAGGGGCAGAGAGGAGCTGGGGGCTGCCCCCTGGCTCACAGCCACCCCAAGGAGGGCTCCAGGCTGGGAGCCTTGGGGGGCTTCAGGGGGTCCACTCTGTGGCCTTAGCAAGGACAGCGCTCAGCCTGGGAAGCTAAGCAGGGTCCGGTGTGGTTAGTGCTTGGATGGGAGACCCAGCGGCATGGCCAAGGAGCTGAGCCCTGGGGGCTGCCCCCTGGCTCACAGCCCCCCCAGGAGGGCTCAGGCTGGGGGGCAGAGAGGGGCTGGGGGCTGCCCCCTGGCTCACAGCCACCCCAAGGAGGGCTCCAGGCTGGGAGCCTTGGGGGGCTTCGGGGGGGGGTCCACTCTGTGGCCTTAGTAAGGACAGCACTCAGCCTGGGAAGCTAAGCAGGGTCCGGTGCAGTCAGTGCTTGGATGGGAGACCAGCAGCATGGCTGAGGAGCTGAGCCCAGCCCCTGCTTCCTCTGCCCTGCCTGAGCCCCCCGCCCCCTCCCCCCAGGTATCTCTTCCCCAGGCAGATTCTCATCCGGCACTTCTGGACCCCTGCCCAGCAGCTGCAGTTCCTGGATGCCAACCACGCCCGGCGCCGCCGCGGCTACCCCCTGGTGCTGTCCAGCCTGGCCCTGGCAGCCCCTTCCCCGCCCCAGCCCCGGCTCCAGGGCCTCCTGCGGCAGCTCTGCGCCCAGGTATGGCCCTGCCCTCCCTCTCCCCCCCCACCCCACGGCCCTGCCCCGCCCCCGGTGGGGGCTCGGAGCTGGGTGGTCTATTGAGGGGGGTCCCCCGCTGTGCTTGTGCCAGGTGCAGGCCGGCTGCCAGCCGCAGGTGGCGCAGCTCTGCGCCCTCAGGGCTCTCTTCTCGGGGCCTCCCCTGGGGCTGAACCAGCTGCGGGTGTCCCACGTGGTGAGTTGGGTGGGGGGGGGGGGGCGGCCGAGAGCAGCTTTTGAGGGGGTGGGGGGTCGGGGGGGGGGTGGGGTGGGGGGAAGGGCATCCAGCTGGCAGCCCCCTGAGATGGGCAGGGGGCTGGGAAGCCAGGCTGCTGCCACCTCTGGCTCTGGCAGGGGCTGGGAGGGGGCTTCTGGCCTCTGCTGAGACCCTCCCCTAGCGGTGCTGGGAGGAGCAGCAGCTCTGGGGCTGGGGGTGGGGGGTGGGGGGTGGGGGTGGCTGTGAGGTAGACAACCGGCACTCGGGGGGGTCGGGGGGGAGACCTCCCCTGCGTGCTGGGGGCAGCCGTGGGGCCCTCGGCAGAGCCCTGGAGCTGCTGGATGGGGGGGCCAGAGGAGGCCATGGCAGGGCTTGGGAGGCCTGGGGGAGTTCCGCCTGCAGGAGGCAGTAGGGAGACCACCCGGTGGCCCTGCTGGGGGCTCCCAGGGGGGCTGAGGAGAGAGCTGGGGAGAGGGACTCCCGGGCAGGGCCGGCCGGGGCAGGGCAGCAGGGGCTGGGTTGGGACTCCACAGGCCGGAGAGAAGGGAGGAGAAGGGTTTGGCAGCGAGGGGGCAGAGCCCAGCCTGAGCCCCGGGGGTCCCTGCAGCCCGTG
Organism: Picus viridis; assembly: GCA_033816785.1. NCBI lineage: Eukaryota > Metazoa > Chordata > Aves > Piciformes > Picidae > Picus > Picus viridis. The sequence continues at coordinate 7,586 of JAWKAJ010000085.1, read as the reverse complement.
TGGGGGCGCCGGGGGGGGGCAGCCCCGGCAGGAGGCTGTTGGTCCCTTCCTGCCCCACCGGGGCCGTGCCGGGGCGGCAGGCTGAGCTGGGTGTGCCCAGCGCCGGGCTTCGACGTGGGCACAGCTGGGGCAGGCAGCCAGGAAGGGGGCAGGGAGGTGCCTGGGGCAGGAGAGGCTTTGGCTCGGCTCCCTCCCCGGTGCTCAGCACCCTCCCGGGGCTCAGCACCCTCCCCGGGGCTCAGCTCCCTCCCCGGTGCTCAGCACCCTCCCCGGTGCTCAGCACCCTCCCCGGGGCTCAGCTCCCTCCCCCGGGGCTCAGCTCCCTCCCCGGGGCTCAGCTCCCTCCCGGGGCACAGCTCCCTCCCCCGGGGCTCAGCTCCCTCCCCCGGGGCTCAGCTCCCTCCCCCCGGGCTCAGCTCCCTCCCCCGGGGCTCAGCTCCCTCCCCCGGGGCTCAGCTCCCTCCCCGGGGCTCAGCTCCCTCCCCCGGGGCTCAGCTCCCTCCCCCGGGGCTCAGCTCCCTCCCCGGGGCTCAGCTCCTCTTTAGGGCTCAGCTCCTCTTTAGGGCTCAGCTCCCTCCCTGGGCTCAGCTCCCTCCTTAGGGCTCAGCTCCTTCCTTGGGGCTCAGCACCCTCCCTGCCTCGCAGAGAGCCCTGAGCCGCATCCTGTTCCTCACCCCTTACCTGCCGGGGGCGCTGTTGCGGCGGCGCCTGCGCAGCCACCTGCTGGAGATCCTGCAGCTGGACAGAGCTCTGCTGCGCCTGGGGCTGGCCCAGCTCTGCGAGCAGGAGCTGCGAGCGGTGAGCCCCCCCCGGCCCCCGCGACCCCCCCGGCCCCCGCGGCCCCCGCGGCCCCCCACCGCCCCCTGCAGCCCCCCTGCCGACCCCCCTGCCGGACAGAGCTCTGCCGCGCCTGGGGCTGGCCCGGCTCTGTGAGCAGGAGCTGCGAGCGGTGAGCCCCCCCGGCCCCCGTGACCCCCGGCCCCCGCGGCCCCCCGCGGCCCCCCACCGCCCCCTGCAGCCCCCCTGCCGCCCCCCGACCCCCCCCCTGCCGCCGGCCAGAGCTCTGCCGCGCCTGGGGCTGGCCCGGCTCTGCGAGCAGGAACTGCGAGGGGTGAGAGCCCCGGCCCCCGCGGACCCCCACCGCCCCCTGCCGCCCCCTGCCGCCCCCCCTGGCCTTTCCCCACCCCTCTTTCTCGGCGCCAGGGCCCTGCTGGGGACCCCCTCCCCCCCGGGGCACGCCCCCACCCCCAGGGCTCATCCCTGCCCCCACCCCCACTCTGTGCTCCCCCCCAGGCTTGCTACCTGCGTGGCCTGAACTCGACCCACCTGGGGCTGGCGGAGTGCAGAGCCTGGATGGAGCAGTGGCTGAGGCTCTCCTGCAGCCTGCAAGGTCCCCTGGGGGGGGGGGTTTGGGGGGCTGGGGGGCTTGAGAAGGGGGGGGCCCTGGGGGGGTGGGGAGGAGGCAGCAGGGGGCAGCCTGGCAGCAGCCTCTCCCGAGCTGCTCTTGGCTGCTGCACCAAACCCTGAGGCTCTTCCCCCGGGTGGGGGTGTGGTGGGGCAGGGGGGGGAGGCTGCTGCCTCTCCGGGGCGAGGGGGGGAGGGGGGGGGAGGAGGGCAGCCTGTGCCCTGAGGGTGCCCTGAGGGTGCCCTGAGGGTGCCGTGGGCAGGGAGCTGCTGGCTGGAGCCCTGCAGCGAGGCAGGAGGGCAAGCCCAGAGAGGGGGCACAGAGCTTGCCCAGGGCCAAGGGGGGAGCACCCTGGGGGGGAGGGGGGGCGTAGGGGGCAGGGGGTTGCCCCTTGGCAGTGCCACCCTGACTCCTCCCCCCCCCCCGGCCTTGCAGCCTCAGAAGCCTCTCTGCTGGCCCACAGCATGGTGCTGCTGTCCCTCAACTACAGCCAGGCCCAGGACTGAGCTGCCAGCCTGGTGCCCCCCAGGAGCACCACCACCCCCACCCCCGGGGATGCTGTGCCAGGGCCAGCGCCAGCCCACCCCCTCCCCCCCCGGGTGCTGAGGGGTTCAGATGAGACCCCCAACTCCCCTGAGGGTGGGGGTGGTGGTAATGGGGGTCCTGCAGCTGCCCCTGCCCCTGGCTGCTGGAGGGAGGGCACCAGGCCCTGGCAGGAGTGTGGCTGGAGAGGCCCTGATGCCAGCTGGGGGCCTTGGGGCAGCCTCTGCCCACCCCCTGAGCTCCTGTGCTGCCTGCTGGGCATTGGCAGCCTCAGGGGGGGGGGGGGGGGGGGGGCAGCTGTGCTGAGGGGGTAGAACCAGGCCTGCCCCTGGCACTGCCCCTGGCACTGCCCCTGGCACTGCAGCTGCCCAGGGGCTGAGGGGACTCCCAACTCGGTGTTTGTTAATAAAGCCTAAAGCGAGGCCCTGGCTGCCTGGCTCTGGGGGGAGGGGGATGGGGACCCTCCCTGCCTGCTGGGCTCCAGCTGCGCCCCCCCCCCCCCCCCCCGGAGCTCCTCCCTCACCCTGGAGAAGAATCCCAGCAGGGAGAGGCTGGAAGGGGCCTCTGGAGCTCCCCTCCCAACCAGTGCCACCCCCTAGCAGGGCATCCCCAGGGGCACACTGCCCCGGTGGGGGGGGTGTTGGAAGCTCTCCAGGCTCCAGGGAGCTCTCCCAGGCCTGCAGCAGCCCCCCCAACCAACTTCCTCCTCCTGGGCTCCACTCTGTGCCCCCTTGGCCTGGCCCTGGGCACCGCTCAGCAGATGCCAGCCCCAGCCCCTTGCCCCCCACCCCCCAGCTCCTGCTGAGCATTGCTCAGAGCCCCTCTGGGGCTGCTGTGCCCTGAGCTGCTCCAGGTCCCCTCAGCAGCTTCTCAAGCCCCCCCCTGGCCTCTCCCCAGCCCCTCTGCAGCTGGGCAGCCCAGAGCTGGCCCCTTGGCCTCCTCCAGCTGCGGCCCCCGGGGCAGAGGGGCAGCAGCACCTCCCTTGCCCTGCTGCCCACACTGGCTGCCCCCCACGACCCCCTTTGGGGCCTTCTTGCCCCCCCCCCAGAGCAGGTTGCTGGCTCCTGGCTACCTTCTCATGCCCCAGCCCCGCCAAGTCCTGCCCCCTGCAGCTGCCCCCCCCCCCCCCCCCCCCCAAGCAGGTTTCCTCTCCCCCTCTGCTGCTCCTCCTGTTGCCCCTTCAGGAGGTTCCTCTCCCTCAGCTCTCTCCCTGAGCCCTGCCCTCCCCAGGGAGCCTTTTCCCCACCCCCCACCCCCCTCGCCGTTTGCAGAGGCGTTCGGTGGACCCTGCCCCCCCGGGGGCTCTGCCCCTCCCCCCGCGGTCGGCTGGGAGCGTTGCTTTTATTTGTACACTTAAATATTCTCTTTAAATACAGCGAGAGGGCCCCGGGAGGGGCTGGAGGGGGGGGGGGAGGGAGGAGGAGAGAAGAGGGGGGGGGGGGCAAGGAAAAAAACCCCTCAACCCCAAGGCCTGGAGGAGAAGCTTTGGATTTGCACTGGAGGAGGAGGCCCGAAGGAGCCGCCCGAGGGGGGAGGGGGGCGCAGAGCCTGGCAGCCGGGGTGGGCAGCGCGGCCGCGGCCCTGCCCCTGCCCCCGCGGCAGCACCATGGACGGCGGCTGTGCCCCCCCCGGCCCGGCGGCAGCACCATGGACAGCAGCTGGGGGGATGGCTCCTGCAGCAGCACCATGGACAGCAGCTGGGGGGATGGCTCCTGCAGCAGCACCATGGACAGCAGCTGGGGGATAGCTCCTGCAGCAGCACCATGGACAGCAGCTGGGGGATAGCTCCTGCAGCAGCACCATGGACAGCAGCTGGGGGATGGCTCCTGCAGCAGCACCATGGACAGCAGCTGGGGGGATGGCTCCTGCAGCAGCACCATGGACAGCAGCTGGGGGGATAGCTCCTGCAGCAGCACCATGGACAGCAGCTGGGGGATAGCTCCTGCAGCAGCACCATGGACAGCAGCTGGGGGATGGCTCCTGCAGCAGCACCATGGACAGCAGCTGGGGGATGGCTCCTGCAGCAGCACCATGGACAGCAGCTGGGGGATGGCTCCTGCAGCAGCACCATGGACAGCAGCTGGGGATGGCTCCTGCAGCAGCACCATGGACAGCGGCTGTGCCCCCCGGCAGCACCATGGACAGCGGCTGTGCCCCCGGCAGCACCATGGACAGCGGCTGTGCCCCCCGGCAGCACCATGGACAGCGGCTGTGCCCCCCGGCAGCACCATGGACAGCGGCCCTGCCCCTGAGGCAGCACCATGGACAGCGGCTGTCCCTCTGGCTCCTGCAGCAGCACCATGGACAGCGGCCGGGGCCAGGAGGCAGAAACGCTTCATGGCAGCGCCGGAGGAGCTCTCAGTGAGTGCTTTGGGCCGGAGGAGAGACCTCCCAAGGTGGGGGGGGATCAACCCAACCCCCACCTTGGGCACCGAGCCGTGGGCCCAAGGGCCAGGGAGGGGGCACCACGGGCCAGGGATGGAGACTCCACCTCCCGGCGGGGCAGCCCGTGCCAGGCCCTGAGCGCCCCCGCGGGGCAGAAACTGTTCCTCGTGGGCAACCTGAGCAGCCGCCGGCACGGTTTCGGGCCTTGAATGGAGGGTTGGAGTCAGTTCTCCTCAGTCCTTCGCAGGGGTGGAGCTTGGGGCCTCCCCAGCCTCCACCTGTCCCCCGGACGGAGCCTCCACACTCACCCACCCCACGCGGGTCCGGCCTGGCTGGGGTGCCAAGGCCTAGGGCGTGGGGCTGGGGGAGGGAGCGAATCCTCCTTGGGCCATGCAAAGCAGCAGGAAGCCCCCCGCCGGCTCCCCCCCCCGGCGGCTCCGGTCCGTGTGGGAGCTGTGACCCCCTCCCCCTCGGGACCAACTGGGGCAGGGCTGGGAGGGAGGGGAGGGGGGGGGCATCAGCTGCGAGCACCCAGCACGGGTAAGGCTTCCTTCCCCCCGGGCTTAGCCCTTGTGTGCCCAGGGAGAGCTGCTGCCAGGATCGGTGCCAGCCGCCGACTTGCCCCAAGCCCTCCCCCCCCCTGCGGTGTGGACACGAACGAAAGCAGCTCCTGCCCTTCCCCCCGTGCTCCCCCCCCCCCCAGCCAAAGCCGGCGGCCCCGGACAGCCTCAAGGGCTCGGTCCAGCGAGGGCGGGGGGGGCAGCAGGCGGGTTAAGGCTCAGCTGGAGCTGCAGGGGAGCAGCACGGGGCGGGGGGGGGGGGAGGGTTCAACCCCACTGTTCAACCCCTGAGCAGCCGCAGGGGGCTGCGCTGAGCCGACCCCCGCGGGCACGGAGGGCTCCACGCTCCCTCCCTTCCCCCCGCCCCCCGAGGCTCTCCAGCGACCCTCACCCAGCCCCCGGCAAGCGCTGGGCTGCGGGGGGGGGGGGGTGAGGGGCTGCGTGCCCTGGGCTGGCAGGAGGCTGGAGCTGGAGAGGAGGCAAAAGCTGCTGGGGAGGGGAGGGGGAGAAGGGGGGGGAAAGGGCAGCCCCCTAGAAGGGTCCCACCCCATCCCCCCCCCCCCAAAATGCATCGCAGAGACCCTCGGAGGGGCTGCTTTGGGCAGGAAGCAAACGGAAAGGAGCCGCTGGAGGGGGTGGGGGGAGGGCGGAGGGGCAGGGAAGAGCTTTTGCCGCCTGGCCAGGAGGCTCCTGGAGGGCAGCACAAGGACGGACGGACGGACAGAGCTCCCCCAGCACGGCCCAGGGCTCAAGCTCCTCCAGTCCGGGGGGGAGGGGGTTAAAGCCCCCCCCAGGGCTCCTCGGAGCGCTCCTGGGCTGCGCTCTCTCCTCTCTTTGTGCGATCAGAGCCTGCCCAGCTCTCCCCCCACCCCCGCCCGGGGCCAGGGCCGAGCCGAGCCGAGCCGAGCCGAGCCGGGCCTGGGGAGCATCCAGCCAGGAGGGAAGGGGTTACAAAGGGCAAACCCACCCCCCCACCCCCCACCAAAAGGGCTTTTTCCCCTTCAACCCCGAAGAGGATTGGAGGTGTGTCCTGGCGGCCCGGGGCTGTGCTGGGGGCAGCTGAGGAGGGGGGGGGGGTGAGGAGGAGCCGCTGTGGCACGCAAGGAGGCGCCAGCCCTGCCCTGGCCCCACGCGTGGGTGCCGCCTGAGCGGCCGCCGGCAGCGGCTGGGCCGAGGGGAGCGAAGGGCCGGAGGCTGCCGAGGAGGAAGAGGAGGAGCAGCCTCCGTGCAGGGCGGCCCCGAAGCCCACGACCCCCTCCCCACGCCGTGTCCCCCTCCTGGCTCCACGCAAAAACCCCTCGTCAATAAATAAAGAGCTGCGGGGGGAGGGGGGGCGCCCTCCCCCGCCCCCGGGACCCCTCAGACCGGCAGGATGGGCCCCGGAGAGCGCCCCGCGGGGCAGGGCGGCTCCGGGGCTGGCTGGGAAGGGCTGCGGGGAGCGGCTGCCGCTCCCTTCTCCGGGGCCGAGGGAAGGGGTCTGGGGGCTTCCCCCTCGCTCGCAGCTCGGCTGCAGGGCACGGGGAGGGCTCCGGGGCCCTTCTCCGGCGGGCAGAGGCAGGGTACCGGCGGCTCGGGCGGGCAGGGGAACGGCGTCGGCGGCTCGGGCGGGCAGGGGAACGGCGTCGGCGGCTCGGCCGGGCAGGGGCACGGGGGCTCAGCCGGGCAGGGGAACGGTGCCGGGAGCTCGGGCGGGCAGGGACACGGTGCCGGGGGGCTCGGGCGGGCAGGGACACGGTGCCGGCGGCTCAGCCGGGCAGGGGAACGGTGCCGGGGGCTCGGGCGGGCAGGGACACGGTGCCGGGGGCTCGGGCGGGCAGGGGAACGGTGCCGGGAGCTCGGGCGGGCAGGGACACGGTGCCGGGGCTCGGCCGGGCAGGGACACGGTGCCGGGGGCTCGGGCGGGCAGGGACACGGTGCCGGCGGCTCGGCCGGGCAGGGACACGGTGCCGGCGGCTCGGGCGGGCAGGGACACGGTGCCGGCGGCTCGGCCGGGCAGGGACACGGTGCCGGCGGCTCGGCCGGGCAGGGACACGGTGCCGGCGGCTCGGCCGGGCAGGGACACGGTGCCGGCGGCTCGGCCGGGCAGGGACACGGTGCCGGCGGCTCGGCCGGGCAGGGACACGGTGCCGGCGGCTCGGCCGGGCTGCCCTCGGCCTTGGCCGGCGGCGCCGGGCGCGGCTCCAGCTGGTAGTAGAGCACGGCGCCATCGTTCAGGTAGGGGTCGCCGTCCCCCGGCGGCGGCGGCGGCGGCGCCGAGCCCTCGGCGAAGCAGAGGACGGAGGAGCCCGGCGGCAGCTGCTGCTGCTGCTGCTGCTGCTGCTGCGCCTGGAGGAGGATGGGGGCGGCCAGGGCCGGGCACAGCCCCACGGGCACGGCCAGCGGCTCCTGCAGCAGGCAGACCCCCAAGCCCTCCACCCGGGCCCGCTGCTGGAGTCTTCCTCGGCCTTCAGCCTCTCCAGCTCCTCGGCGCTCTGCAGGTGCCGCACGGCCGACTCGTTCTCGGCCATGAACTCCTGGAAGTCCTGGGTCTCGGCCGCCGGCGGCCCGGCCAGGCGCCGCCGGGGCTGCGCCGCCGCCGCCGCCTCCTGCTGCTCGGGGGCCGGGGGGCGGCCCCCCTGGCGCTTGCTCTCCAGCTCCAGCTTCATGATGGTGTGCAGGTAGTGAGTCCGCACCCGCAGGGGGTTGAATCGATC
>JAWKAJ010000084.1:0-57860 GCA_033816785.1 Picus viridis | reverse complement strand
AGTCGCGTTGGGGAGAGCTTGGGGGCAGCTTAGGGGGCAAGTTAGGGGCAGCTTGGGGGGCAGCTTGGGGGGCAGGTTAGGGGCAGCTTGGGGGCAGGGCCATGTGCCAGGTGAGGTAGAGGAAGAACTGGAGGGGGAAGGAAGGAGGAGGAAGGCCTCTGAGAGAGGGGAGAGGGGAAGGGAGAGGGAGAGGAGGAGCTCTGGGGGGAGTCGCGGTGGGGAGAACTTAGGGGCAGCTTGGGGAGAGCTTGGGGGCAGCTTGGGGGGCAGCTTGGGGGGTCCTTGGGGGTCACCTTGGGGTCACTTTGGGGGCGTCCTTGAGGGGCACTTTGGGGGCACCCTGGGGGGATCCTTGGGGGGCACTTTAGGGGCACCTTGGGGGGCACCTTGGGGAGGTCCTTGGGGGGGTCCTTGGGGTCACTTTGAGGGGGTCCTTAGGGGTCACTTTGGGGGGGTCCTTGGGGTCACTTTGGGGGCACCTTGGGGTCACTTTGGGGGGGTCCTTGGGGGGCACTTTAGGGGCACCTTGGGGGGCACCTTGGGGGGGTCCTTGGGGTCACTTTGAGGGGGTCCTTAGGGGTCACTTTGGGGGTCCTTAGGGGGCACCTTGGGGGGGTCCTTGGGGTCACTTTAAGGGGGTCCTTGGGGGGCACCTTGGGGGGGTCCTTGGGGTCACTTTGGGGGGTCCTTGGGGTCACTTTGAGGGGGTCCTTAGGGGGCACCTTGGGGGGGTCCTTGGGGTCACTTTGAGGGGGTCCTTGGGGGGCACCTTGGGGGGTCCTTGGGGTCACTTTAAGGGGGTCCTTGGGGGGCACCTTGGGGGGGTCCTTGGGGTCACTTTGGGGGGTCCTTGGGGTCACTTTGAGGGGGTCCTTAGGGGGCACCTTGGGGGGGTCCTTGGGGTCACTTTGAGGGGGTCCTTGGGGGCACCTTGGGGGGGTCCTTGGGGTCACTTTGGGGGGCACCTTGGGGGGCACCTTGGGGGCCCCTCCCCTCCACTTCCACCCCCTAACCCCCCCCCAGACCCCTCCCCAACAAACCACAGCCCCTCCCTCACCTCCCCCTCCCCTAAACTCCCCTCAGGATCCTTTTATGGTCCCCCAATCCCCCTCCCCTCCACTTCCATCCCCCTAACCCCACCCCTAGCCCCCTCCCCAATTAACCACAGCCCCTCCCTCACCTCCCCCTCCCCCTAAACTCCCCCTCAGGACCCTTTTATCCCTCTCCCAATCCTCCTCCTCTCCACTTCCATCCCCCTAACCCCCCCCAGACCCCTCCCCAATTAACCACAGCCCCTCCCTCACCTCCCCCTCCCCCTAAACTCCCCCTCAGGACCCTTTTATCCCTCTCCCAATCCTCCTCCTCTCCACTTCCATCCCCCTAACCCCCCCCCAGACCCCTCCCCAATTAACTACAGCCCCTTCCCGACCTCCCCTCCCCCTAAACTCCCCCTCAGGACCCTTTTATGGTCCCCCAATCCCACTTCCATCCCCCTAAGACCCCCTTAGACCCCTCCCCAATTAACCACAGCCCCTCCCTGACCCTCCCCCCCTAATTCCCCCTCCAGGACCCCCTCCCCAGGACCCCCTGCGCCCCCTCCTCACATTGTCGGTGAAGATGACTCCGAGCTTCCAGATCTGGTAGCGAAGGTCGATGGAAGTGACCCTGGGAGGGGAAAGGAAGGAGTTAGAGGGGAGGGGGCTTCCTTGAGCCCCCCCCCCCACCCCCCCACGAAGCCCCCAGCCCCACCAGGTGAGGAAGGAGCCGTCAGGGGGGGTTTCCTGTCCCCCTGCCCCCCGATCTCCAGGCTGGCCAGGTCCATGCCCAGGAGCTCGGCGATCCTCTCCCTCCCGTAGATGTCTCCATACTTCTCCAGCACCTAATTTGGGGAGGGGGTCGAGGGGGGGGTTTGGTATCGAGGAAGGGGGTCCTCAGAGACCCCCCCTCAGCCCCCCCCTCCCCAAGCTTGGGTGTTCCCCCTCCCCCAAACTCCTTCACCTTCCTCTTGACGAACTTGTCCCAGTAGTTGCTGGGGAAGGACCTGGGAAGGGGTTAAAGTGGGGAGGGGGGCGAGGGGGGTGGGGGTGGGAGGGTTAATAAGGGGGAGTGGTCCCACCTCAGGACCCCCCCCCCCCCCCCCCCGAGCCAACTAACCCTTAAAGCTACCCCCAGTAGCCTCCAAGAGCCCCCCCAAAGTTGCCCTCAAACCCTCCCTCCCCCCACCCCTAAGGAGCACCTCCTGGACCCCTTTGCCCCTCCCCCTCCCTCCCCCCTCCACCCCCCCCCCCAAGCCCACCCCTCACCTGAAGACCCCCACCCCAAGGACCCCCCCAAGGATCTCCCAGTAACCTCAACACCCCCCCCCCCCTTCCAGGACCCCCACAGTCTCCCCTCAAGATTCCCCCCCCCCAGGACCCCCTAGACCCCCCCCAAGGATTCCCTCCCAAGACCCCCCCGTCCCCCCCCTTCCAGGACCCCCACAGTCTCCCCTCAAGATCCCCCCCCCCCCACCCCCCAGGACCCCCTAGAACCCCCCAAGGATTCCCCCCAAGACCCCCCCCCCCCCCCAAGCCCTCCCCCCTAGGACCTACCAATTCCCCCCCCCACGACCCCCTCAAGACCCCCGCCAGGACCCTTCCAGTACCTCCCAAGTGCCCCCCGGACCCCCTCAAGACCCCCCCCTCAAGACCCCCTCAGGACCTCCTCAAGACCCCCTCTCAAGACCCCCTCAAGACCCCCTCAAGACCCCCCCCCCAGGACCCTTCCAGTACCTCCCAAGTGCCCCCCAGGACCCCCTCAAGACCCCCTCAAGACCCCCCTCAGGACCTCCTCAAGACCCCCTCTCAAGACCCCCCTCAAGACCCCCCCCAGGACCTCCTCAAGACCCCCTCTCAAGACCCCCTCAAGACCCCCCCCTCAAGACCCCCCCAGGACCTCAAGACCCCCTCTCAAGACCCCCTCAAGACCCCCCCTCAAGACCCCCCAAGACCCTCCCCAGGACCTTCTCAAGACCCCCTCAAGACCCCCTCAAGACCCCCCCCCAGGACCCTTCCAGTACCTCCCAAGTGCCCCCCAGGACCCCCTCAAGACCCCCCTCAAGACCCCCCCCCAGGACCTCCTCAAGACCCCCTCTCAAGACCCCCTCAAGACCCCCCTCAAGACGCCCCCCAGGACCTCCTCAAGACCCCCCCTCAAGACCCCCCAGGACCTCCTCAAGACCCCCCTCAAGACCCCCTCAAGACCCTCCCCAGGACCTCCTCAAGATCCCCCCCTCAAGACCCCCTCAAGACCCTCCCCAGGACCTCCTCAAGATCCACCCTCAAGACCCCCTCAAGACCCCCTCCCAGGACCCTTCCAGTACCTCCCAAGTGCCCCCCCCAGGACCCCCTCTAGAACCCCCAAGCCCCCCCCTCAAGAACCCCCCAAAGACACCCCCCCCCCCCCAGGACCCCCTCAAGACCCTCCCTCAAGACCCCCCTCAAGCCCTCCCTGGCTCCCCCTCAGGACCCCCAAGTCCCCTTCAGGACCCCCCCAATCCCCTTCAGCATCCCCCCTCCCTCTGTCCCCAGGCTCCCCCTTCGAAGCCCACTCTCAGCCCCCTCCCTCGCCCCTCAGGCCGGTCCGGGGGGGCGGCTCGGGTCCGGGGCGGTCGGGTCGGGGGCGGTCCGGGGGCGGTCGGGTTCGGGGCGGTCCGGGGGGCGGCTCGGGTCCGGGGCGGTCGGGTCCGGGGCGGTCGGGTGGGGGGCGGCTCGGGTCGGGGGTGGTCGGGTCCGGGGCGGTCGGGTCCGGGGGCGGTCCGGGGGCGGCTCGGGTCCGGGGCGGTCGGGTCCGGGGCGGTCGGGTCGGGGGCGGTCCGGGGGGCGGTCGGGTTCGGGGCGGTCCGGGGGGCGGTCGGGTCCGGGGCGGCGGCTCGGGTCCGGGGCGGTCGGGTCGGGGGCGGGTCCGGGGGGCGGGTCCGGGGGCGGGTCCTTACTGGGCATTGAGGACCAGCCTGTCCCACTGGCCCTTGACGTCGTCGTCGGGGGGGCTGCTCGGTGATGTAGAGCCCCGAGAACTCCAGGCGCCGAGCCACCTCCTTCTCCCGCTTGAAGACCACCAGGGGGATCTGGGGAGGGGGCGCCGAGGAAAGGCTTGAGGGGAGGGTCTTGGAGGGTGGGGGAGCCGTGGGGGGTGGGGGAGCCGCGGGGGGGGGAGCCGGGGGGGGGGTGAGGGGAGGTGGGGGGGGGGGGGAGTTAGGGGGGGGGGGGGTGAGGGAGGCGGGGGGGGGGGTGAGGGAGGCGGGGGGGGTGTGAGGGAGCGGGGGGGTGTGAGGGAGGGGGGGGGGTGTGAGGGAGGCGGGGGGGGTTGGGGGTGTGGGGGGGGACGAGAGGAGTTTGGGGGAGCAGAGAGGACTCCATGGGGGTCACCATGGGGCTAGGAGGACCATAGAGGACTATGGAGGACCCTGGAGGGCCCTAGAGGAGGCACCATAGGGACCCATAGAGGACCATAGGGCAGCATAGGGGACCATAGGGCACCATAGGGGTCCATAGGGGACCATAGGGGAGCATAGGGCACCATAGAGGCCCATAGGGCAGCATAGGGGCCCATAGGGCAGCATAGGGGTCCATAGGGCAGCATAGGGGCTCATAGGGCAGCATAGGGGCACCATAGGGGACCATAGAGGCCCATAAGGGCACCACAGGGGCCCATAGGGCACGATAGAGGACCATAGGGCACGATAGGGCAGCATAGGGGACCATAGAGGCTCATAGGGCACCATAGGGGACCATAGAGGCTCATAGGGCACCATAGGGGACCATAGGGGACCATAGAGGCTCATAGGGCACCATAGGGGACCATAGGGGACCATAGAGGCCCATAGGGCACCATAGGGGACCAAAGGGGTCCAAAGGGGTCCATAGGGCACCATAGGGGTCCATAGGGGACCATAGGAGAGCATAGGGCACCATAGAGGCCCATAGGGCACCATAGAGGACCATAGGGCACCATAGGGGCCCATAGAGGACCATAGGGGCCCATAGAGGACCAAAGGGGTCCATAGGGCACCATAGGGGCTCATAGGGCAGCATAGGGGCACCATAGGGGACCATAGAGGCCCATAAGGGCACCACAGGGGCCCATAGGGCACGATAGAGGACCATAGGGCACGATAGGGCACCATAGGGGACCATAGAGGCCCATAAGGGCACCACAGGGGCCCATAGGGCACGATAGAGGACCATAGGGCACGATAGGGCAGCATAGGGGACCATAGAGGCCCATAAGGGCACCACAGGGGCCCATAGGGCACGATAGAGGACCATAGGGCACGATAGGGCAGCATAGGGGACCATAGAGGCTCATAGGGCACCATAGGGGACCATAGGGGACCATAGAGGCTCATAGGGCACCATAGGGGACCATAGGGGACCATAGAGGCTCATAGGGCACCATAGGGGACCATAGGGGACCATAGAGGCCCATAGGGCACCATAGGGGACCATAGGGCACCATAGGGCACCATAGGGCACCATAGGGCACCATAGGGCACCATAGGGCACCATAGGGGACCAAAGGGGACCAAAGGGGTCCAAAGGGGTCCAAAGGGGTCCATAGGGCACCATAGGGGACCAAAGGGGTCCAAAGGGGTCCAAAGGGGTCCAAAGGGGTCCAAAGGGCACCATAGGGGACCAAAGGGGCTCATAGAGGACCATAGGGGACCATAGAGGCCCATAGGGCACCATAGGGGACCAAAGGGGTCCAAAGGGGTCCATAGGGCACCATAGAGGACCAAAGGGGTCCAAAGGGGTCCATAGGGCACCATAGGGGACCAAAGGGTCTCATAGAGGACCATAGGGGACCATAGAGGCCCATAGGGCACCATAGGGGACCAAAGGGGTCCAAAGGGGTCCATAGGGCACCATAGGGGACCATAGAGGCCCATAGGGGCCCATAGGGGACCAAAGGGGTCCAAAGGGGTCCATAGGGCACCATAGAGGACCAAAGGGGTCCAAAGGGGTCCATAGGGCACCATAGGGGACCAAAGGGGCTCATAGAGGACCATAGGGGACCATAGAGGCCCATAGGGCACCATAGGTGACCAAAGGGGTCCATAGGGCACCATAGAGGACCAAAGGGGTCCAAAGGGGTCCATAGGGCACCATAGGGGACCAAAGGGGCTCATAGAGGACCATAGGGGACCATAGAGGCCCATAGGGCACCATAGGGGACCAAAGGGGTCCAAAGGGGTCCATAGGGCACCATAGGGGTCCATAGGGGTCCATAGGGGTCCATAGGGGTCCATAGGGCACCACAGGGGACCAAAGGGGTCCAAAGGGGTCCATAGGGCACCATAGGGGACCAAAGGGGTCCAAAGGGGTCCATAGGGCACCATAGGGGACAAAGGGTCCATAGGGCACCATAGGGGTCCAGGGGTCCATAGGGCACCATAGGGGACCATAGGGGTCCATAGGGCACCATAGGGCACCATAGGGGTCCATAGGGCACCAAAGGGGTCCATAGGGGTCCATAGGGCACCATAGGGGTCCATAGGGCACCATAGGGGACCAAAGGGGTCCAAAGGGGTCCATAGGGCACCATAGGGGTCCATAGGGCACCATAGGGGTCCATAGGGCACCATAGGGGTCCAAAGGGGTCCATAGGGCACCATAGGGGACCAAAGGGGCTCATAGAGGACCATAGGGGACCATAGAGGCCCATAGGGCACCATAGGGGACCAAAGGGGTCCAAAGGGGTCCATAGGGCACCATAGGGGACCAAAGGGGTCCAAAGGGGTCCATAGGGCACCAGAGAGGACCAAAGGGGTCCAAAGGGGTCCATAGGGCACCAAAGGGGCTCATAGAGGACCATAGGGGACCATAGAGGCCCATAGGGCACCATAGGGGACCAAAGGGGTCCAAAGGGGTCCATAGGGCACCATAGGGGACCATAGAGGCCCATAGGGGCCCATAGGGGACCAAAGGGGTCCAAAGGGGTCCATAGGGCACCATAGAGGACCAAAGGGGTCCATAGGGCACCATAGGGCACCATAGGGGTCGAAAGGGCACCATAGGGGTCCACAGGGGTCCATAGGGCACCATAGGGGTCCAAAGGGGTCCATAGGGCACCATAGGGCACCATAGGGGTCCATAGGGCACCATAGGGGACCAAAGGGCACCATAGGGGTCCAAAGGGGACCATAAAGGCCCAAAAGGGACCAAAGGGGTCCATAGGGGACCAAAGGGGACCATAAAGGACCACAGGGGACCAAAGGGCACCACAGGGGCCACCAGGGGGCGCCGGGAAGGCCACAGAGGACCCGAGGCGCCGGTGGCCGCCTTGGGGGGGGGGGGAGGGGGTCTTGGAGGGGGGGTGTGTGTGTGTGGGGGGGGTGGTCCCTACCTTGAGGCAGTTGTAGCCGATGATGCAGAGGAAGGCCACCAGGGTGTGGGCCAGGGCCAGGCCCTGCAGGGCTGGCTGCATGTAGCCCGTGCTCTCCTCCAGGAAGTAGTAGACCACGCTCTCCTCCTCCTCTTCCTCACCTCCTCCTCCTCCTCCTCCTCCTCCCCCAGCAGCTCCGCAGCCAAAGCTCCCAGCCCGGAGCCTTCGGCCTCCTCCTCCCCCTCCTCCTGCGCCTCCAGCCCCGGGGGTGCTCAGAAACCTTGGGGGGGGGGGAGGGGAGGGAGGACACAGAGTAAGAGGCCACGCCCAGGGGGACCCCACCCCCAAGCCACGCCCAGGGGGACCCCACCCCCAAGCCACGCCCAGGGGGACCCCACCCCCCAAGCCCAAGTTGACCTCAACCCGTCCAAGGGGACCTCAGCCCCCGCCCCAAGGGGGCCCCAAGCCACACCCAAGGGGACCCCAAGCCACACCCAAGGGGACCTCAGCCCCACCCCAAGGGGACCCGAACCCACCCAAGATGACCTCAGTCCCGCCCCAAGGTGACCCAAACCCACCCAAGGGGACCCCCAAGCCACACCCAAGGGGGCCCCAAGCCACACCCAAGATGACCTCAGCCCCAAGCCACACCCAAGATGACCTCAGCCCCAACCCCAAGGTGACCCAAACCCACCCAAGGGGACCCCCAAGCCACGCCCAAGGGGGCCCCAAGCCACGCCCAAGGGGGCCCCAAGCCACGCCCAAGATGACCTCAGCCCCAAGCCACGCCCAAGATGACCTCAGCCCCAAGCCACACCCAAGGGGGCCCCAAGCCACACCCAAGATGACCTCAGCCCCAACCCCAAGGTGACCCAAACCCACCCAAGGGGACCCCAAGCCACGCCCAAGGGGGCCCCAAGCCACGCCCAAGGGGGCCCCAAGCCACGCCCAAGGGGGCCTCAGCCCCAAGCCACACCCAAGGGGGCCCCAAGCCACACCCAAGATGACCTCAGCCCCAACCCCAAGGTGACCCAAACCCACCCAAGGGGACCCCCAAGCCACACCCAAGGGGGCCCCAAGCCACGCCCAAGATGACCTCAGCTCCACCCCAAGGTGACCCAAACCCACCCAAGGGGACCCCCAAGCCACGCCCAAGATGACCTCAGCCCCGCCCCAAGGTGACCCAAACCCACCCAAGGGGACCCTCAAGCCACGCCCAAGATGACCTCAGCCCCACCCAAGGCGACCCCAGCCACGCCCAAAATGACCTCAGCCCCACCCAAGGGGCCCCCAACACCCCTAAGGGGACCCCAGCCCCACCCAAGGGGACCTCAACCCATCCAAGGGGACCCCAGCCCCACCCAAGGGGACCTCAAGCCCCACCCCAGGTGCCCCCAACCCATCCAAGATGCCCCCAACCCCCTTCCAGCCCCCCCAGGTGAAGCTCCAGGGCTGCCCTCACCCCACCCCAGGTACCCCCAACCCACCCCTGGTGCCCCCAGCCCCCCTCCAGCCCCCCCCAGGTGAAGCTCCAGGGCTGCCCTCACCCCACCCCAGGTGCCCCCAACCCACCCCTGGTGCCCCCAGCCCCCCTCCAGCCCCCCAGGTGAAGCTCCAGGGCTGCCCTCACCCCACCCCAGGTACCCCCAACCCACCCCAGGTGCCCCCAACCCATCCAAGGTGCCCCCAGCCCCCCAAGTAGAAGCTCCAAGGTGCCCCCAGCCCACCCCTGGTGCCCCCAGCCCCCCTCCAGCCCCCCAAGATGAAGCTCCAGGGCTGCCCCCAACCCACCCCAGGTGCCCCCAGCCCCCCCCAAGTAGAAGCTCCAAGGTGCCCCCAGCCCACCCCAGCTGCCCCCAACCCACCCCAGGAGCCCCCAACCCATCGAAGGTGCCCCCAGCCCACCCCTGGTGCCCCCAGCCCCCCTCCAGCCCCCCCAGGTGAAGCTCCAGGGCTGCCCTCACCCCACCCCTGGTGCCCTTAGCCCCTCCTCCATCCCTCCCCCCACCCCCCAAGGCTGCCCCCCCCCCCCCCCCCCCCCCCGACCTTGTAGAAGAGGAGGATGAAGTTGATGGCGAAGGCCAAGAAGAGAGCCAAGAAGCGAAGGTTGTAGAAGTTCCTGGAGAGGAAGTTCTGCCCCGGGGGGGAGGGGGGGAGGAGGAGGAGGGGGAAGAGGGTCAGGGGGCTGAGGGGGGAGAGGGAAGGGGGCAGGAGTGCCCCACAAGCCCCTCCCCCCCCCCCCCCAAACCCCCTTCCATACCAGGAACTTGACCCTCTGGACCTCCAGCTCGGCCCAGAGCTCGAAGGAGGCCTCGGGGGAAGGCTCCTTGCCCCCCCCTGGCTGCTGACTTCCTCCTCCTCTTCTTCCTCCCCCCCCTGGCCAGGGAGGGGGCTGCAGCCTTGGGCCCCTCCTCGGCAGGCTCCGGGAGGCCTTCTCCCCGTTCTCGGGGCTGGGGGGGAGGGGAGGGGGGAGGAGTGAGAGGGGGAGGGAGGGAGGAGGAGTGAGAGGGGGAGGGAGGGGGAGGAGGAGAGGGGAGGGAGGGAGGAGGGAGGAGGGGGAGGGAGGGAGGAGGGAGAAGGGGGAAGGAGGGGGAGGAGGGGGAGGAGGGGGAGGAGGAGGGGGGGGGGGAGGAGGGAGGAGGGAGGGGGGGGGGAGGGGGAGGGGGGGGGAGGAGGGGGGGAGGGGGAAGGAGGGGGAGGGGGAAGGAGGGGGAGGGGGAAGGAGGGGGAGGGGGAAGGAGGGGGAGGGGGAAGGAGGGGGAGGGGGAAGGAGGGGGAGGGGGAAGGGGGGGGAGGGGGAAGGGGGGGGAGGGGGAGGAGGGGGAGGGAGGGGGAAGGGGGAGGGGGGGGGGGGAAGGAGGGGGAGGGGGGGGAAGGAGGGGGAGGGGGGGAAGGGGGAGGGGGAGGGGGGAAGGAGGGGGAGGGGGGAAGGAGGGGGAGGGGGAAGGAGGGAGAGGGGGGAAGGAGGGAGAGGGGGAAGGAGGGAGAGGGGGAAGGAGGGAGAGGGGGAAGGAGGGAGAGGGGGGGAAGGAGGGAGAGGGGGAAGGAAGGTCCTAGCCCCCCCCCCCCCCCGTGGGCCCCCCCACTCACTCAGCCTTCTCCTCCTCCCCTGCTGCTTCCTCCTCCTTGGCTGGAGCCTCCTCCACCACCTCCTCTCCAGCCTCCTGTGCAGGGGGAGTGGGCCACAGGCTCAGGACCCCCCCCAAAAAAACCCCCCATAAAGACCCCCTCCAATATCTGAGCCCCCAAAGTCCCCCCCCAATATTGGACCCCCATAAAGACCCCCAAAAGGACCCCCCAATATTTGACCCCCCCCCCAAAGGACCCCCCAGTATTTGACCCTCATAAAGACCTCCCAATATCTGACCCCCATAGAGACCCTCCCCAAAATTTGACCCCACATGACCCCCCGTAATCCCTCCCTCCCCTAAAGCCCCCTCCCCACCCTAAAGCCCCCTCCCCCTCTTCCCCCCCTCCCCTCAAGCCCCCTCCCCCTCTTCCTCCCTCCCCCTCTTCCCCCCCTCCCCTCAAGCCCCCTCCCCCTCTTCCCCCCTTCCCCTCTTCCCCCCTCCCCTAAAGCCCCCTCCCCCTCTTCCCCCCACCCAATCCCCCCTCCCCTAAAGCCCCTTCCCCTCTTCCCCCCCCCCCGATCCACCTACCCCAAGCTTCCTCTTGAGGATGGGCGTCCCCTCGGGGGTGGGGGCTCGGCGCTGGGGGGCTCCCCGATGTCCCCCAACCCCCCGGGGGCATCGGGGGCGGCCCCTCCCCCCTGTAGTGGGCGCTGTCCTTGGCCCCCCCCCGGCGGAAAGCCTCCAGGGGGGGGAGGGCAGGGCGGCGGCCGCCCCTCCCTCTTCATCTCCCTCTCCTCCTTCTTCTCCCTCCTTCTCCTCCTCCTCCTCCCTCGACGGCCCCGCTCGGGGCGGCGGGGGCCGCGGCGCTCTTCCTCCCCTCTCCCTTCTTCCCCTCCCCCCAGCCCTAAGGGGTCTTCCTCCCCCCGGGGGCGGCTTCCTCCCCTTCCCCCCCGCCGCCCCCCGCCGCTCCCCCGACGGCGTCCTGCGTCGGGTCGGGCATGCTGGCCAGGAGCTCGGCCAGCGCCAGCTTCTGCGCCCCTTCCACCAGCCCCCCCGAAGAGCGAGCTCCAGAGCAGGGCCCCCAGCGCCCCCAGCGCCCCCAGCGCCCCCAGCAGCGCCCCCAGCGCCAGGCGCCCCCGGCGGCCGCCGCCAGCCGCAGCAGCTCCCGCGCCGGCTTCTTCCGCAGCCGCCGCAGCTTGCGCCGCCAAGCCCCGGGGCCGCCCAGCAGCCGCCGGCCCAGACCCCCCCGCCGCAGGCGGCGGCAGCTCCGAGCCGGAGGAGGCGGCTTCGGCGCCTTCCTCCTCGTCGTCCTGCTGCTCGCCGCCGCCGCCCCCCTCGCCGTCCTCCTCGTCGTCGCGGGGGCTGTCCTGCTCGGAGAGGCGGGAGGCGATCTGCATCTCGAAGATGGTGTCCTCGCAGAAGCTGACGAAGAGCTCCATCTTCTCGGCCTCCCCCTCGTTGACCACGTCGAAGATGAACTGCCGCTTGGACTCCTTCACCTGCGGCATCTCCCACTGCGCCTTGTTGGCGGCGCTGATCTCGAAGTAGAGGCGCTCGATGCGCCGCGCCGCCCCCATGATCTCGATGCGGCCCAGGAAGGGCCTGCGGGGGGAAAGGGGGAGAAGGGGGAGAAGGGGGAGAAGGGGGAGAAGGGGGAGAAGGGGGAGAAGGGGAGAAGGGGGAGAAGGGGGAGAAGGGGGAGAAGGGGGAGAAGGGGGAGAAGGGGGAGAAGGGGGAGAAGGGGGAGAAGGGGGAGAAGGGGGAGAAGGGGGAGAAGGGAGAAGGGGAGAAGGGGAAGAGAAGGGGAGAAGGGGAAGGGAGAAGGGGGGAAGGGGAAAGGGAGAAGGGGGGAAGGGGAAGGGAGAAGGGGGGAAGGGGAAGGGAGAAGGGGGAAGGGGAAGGGAGAAGGGGGAAGGGGAAGGGAGAAGGGGGGGAAGGGGGAAGGAGAAGGGGGGAAGGGGAAAAGAGAAGGGGGAAGGGGAAAAGAGAAGGGGGGAAGGGAAAGAGAAGGGGGAAAGGGAAAAGAGAAGGGGGAAGGGGAAAAGAGAAGGGGGAAGGGGAAAAAGAGAAGGGGGAAGGGGAAAAGAGAAGGGGGAAGGGGGAAAAAGAGAAGGGGGGAAGGGGAAAGAGAAGGGGGGAAGGGGAAAAGAGAAGGGGGGAAGGGGAAAAGAGAAGGGGGAAGGGGGAAAAGAGAAGGGGGGAAGGGGAAAAGAAAAGGGAAGGGGGAAGGGGAAAAGAAAAGGGGGAAGGGGAAAAGAAAAGGGGGAAGGGGGAGAAGAAAAAGGGGGAAGGGGAGAAGGGGGAAAAGAAAAGGGGGAAGGGGAGAAGGGGAAAAGAAAAGGGGGAATGATCGTGAACAAGAATGTCAGAATGGGAATGGCGTGAATGGAATGCAAGAATGTGAACAAGTAATATGTGAATGTAATGTAATGAATGTGAATGTAATGTGTGAATGTGAATGGGGTGAATGGGCGAATTATAACGTAATGTAAATGTGAAATTGTGTATCAAAGATCAGTGCATGTCAGTAATCGTGAATAAGTGAATGTAATGAATGTGCGTAATGTGTGTATTGTGAATGTAATGTGTAATGGGGTGAATGTAATGTGAATGTGAATGTATGTAAGGGGTGGTAATGTGAATGTGAATAAGAATGTGAATGTGAGTCAAATGTAACAAAGATGTAATGTAATGTAACGTAGCAAGTAATGTGAACGTAATGTAACGTGAACGTAATGTAATGTAATGGGTGAACGTAACGAATAAACGTAATGTAATGTGAAGGTAACAGTACGAACAAAGAATCAAATAACGTAACAGTGCAGTGGTGTGAACGTACACAAACGCAATGTAGCGGTGAATAGGTAACAAATAGAACAAAAATGCGTACGTAATGCAATACGTGAACAAATAATGTGAATGGGAAATCAAGGTGAATGGGGAATGTGAATAAAAGTATGTAATGTAACGTATGTGAATGTAATGTAACGTAACGTAATGTAACGTGATCGTATGCAACGTAACAACGAATGTAACGTGAATGTAATGTAATGTAATGTGAATAAAGAACGGGGTTAAGAATGGAATAAAATAATCGTGCATCGTAATGTCAGCAATGTGAATGTATCGTGTAATAAAGATAAATGTAAATGTAATGTGTAATGTAATGTAATGTAATAATGTAATGTAATGTAAGGTGTAATGTGAACGTGATAATGGTGTAATGGAATGTAATGTGCGATAGTAATGGGAATAATGTAATGTAATGGGTGAACGAATGAATGAATGTAATGTAATGAATGTGAATGGTGTAACGTGAATGTGGGACATGAATAATGTAATGTGAATGAATGTGAATGTAATAATGAATGTAATAAGATATAACGTAATGTAATGTAATGTGAATGAATGTGATGTAATGTAATGTAATGTATGAATGAATGTGTGAATGTAGAAGGGAATAAATAATGTGACGTAATGTAATGTAATGTAGTAAGTGTGAATGTATAGATGTAATGTGAATCGTGAATGGTGCAATGTAATGTGAATGTGTAATGTAACGTGAATGTAATGTAATGGGGTGTAATGTATGGGGGAATGTAATGTGTGACAGCTGTAATGTAATGTGTGAATGAACGAAGGTAACGATGAATGAAAGGAGTAACGATGAATGAACGGTGACATGTAATGTAATGTAGTGAATAACAGCACGATAGTAGAAAACAGTACTAGAATGGAAAGAAAAGGGGTGAAGGAAAAGATAATGCAATGGGGAAAAAATGTTAAGAACGTAATGTAGTAAACAGCGTGTGAAGGAAAATGAACGTCGTAAAGAACAATCACGCAATGAACGTGAATGAAAGTAGTAACGGGTGTGAAGTGAGCGCACAGAAGGGAAGGAATGTAACGGGGAATGGAAAACGGAAGTGTCTGGGGAAGGGGAAGATAAGGGTGAAGGAAAGAAGTAAGGGGGAAGGGGAAAGAAAAGGTGAATGGGAAGGGGGGGAAGGAGAAAGGGGGAAGGGGGGAAGGGGGGAAGGGGGAAGGGGGATGGGAAAGGGGGGAAGGGGGAAGGGGAAAGGAAGGGGGGGAAGGGGGGAAAGAAAAGGGGGAAGGGGAAAAGGAAGGGGGGAAGGGGGAAGGGGGGGGAAGGGGGGGAAGGGGGAAGGGAAAAGGGGGAAGGGGGAAGAAGGGGGAAGGGGAAAAGAAAAGGGGAGAAGGGGAAAAGAAAAGGGGGAAGGGGAAAAGAAAAGGGGGAAGGGGAAAAGAAAAGGGGGAAGGGGAGAAGAAAAGGGGGGAAGGGGAGAAGAAAAGGGGGAAGGGGAAAAGGGGAAAAGAAAAGGGGGGAAGGGGGGGAAGGGGGGAAGGGGGGGGAAGGGGGGAAGGGGGAAGGGGGGGAAGGAAGGGGGAAGGGGGGAAGGGGGGGAAGGGGGGAAGGGGGGAAAGGGGGGAAGGGGGGGAAGGGGGGGAAGGGGGGAAGGGGGGAAGGGGGAAGGGGGAAGGGGGGAAGGGGGGAAGAAAAGGGGGGAAGGGGGGGAAGGGGGAAGGGGGGGAAGGGGGGGAGGGGAAGGGGGAAGGGGGGGGGGAAGGGGGGAAGGGGGGAAGGGGGGAAGGGGGAAGGGGGGGGGAAGGGGGGAAGGGGGGGAAGGGGGGGGGGGGGGGGGAAGGGGGAAGGGGGGAAGGGGGGAAGGGGGGGAAGGGGGGGGGGAAGGGGGGGAAGGGGGAAGGGGGGGGGAAGGGGGGGGAAGGGGGGGAAGGGAAGGGGGGAAGGGGGAAGGGGGGAAGGGGGGGAAGGGGGGGAAGGGGGGGGAAGAGGGGGAAAGATGGGATGGGGATAGGTAGGAGGGGATGGGAGAGGTAGGAGGGGATGGGAGAGGTGGGGTGGGAGGGGTGGGAGAGGTGGGGTGGGAGAGGTGGGGTGGGGAGGGGGTGGGATGGGATGGGATAAGGACAGGTAGGAGGGGATGGGAGAGGTAGGGTGGGGTGGAATAAGGACAGGTAGGAGGGGATGGGATAGGTAGGGTGGGATGGGATGGGAGAGGTAGGGTGGGATGGGATGGGATGGGATGGGAAAGGTAGGGTGGGATGGGATAGGACAGGTAGGAGGGGATGGGATAGGGACAGGTAGGAGGGGATGGGATAGGACAGGTAGGAGGGGATGGGATAAGGACAGGCAGGGGAGGGGATGGGATTAGGACAGGTAGGAGGGATGGATAGGATAGGTAGGAGGGGATGGGATAGGATAGGTAGGAGGATGGGATAGGATAGGTAGGAGGGGGATGGATAGGATAGGTAGGAGGGGATGGGATAGGACAGGTAGGAGGGGATGGGATAGGATAGGTAGGAGGATGGGATAGGATAGGGTAGGAGGGGATGGGATAGGATAGGTAGGAGGGGATGGATAGGATAGGTAGGAGGGGATGGGATAGGATAGGTAGGAGGGG
Organism: Picus viridis; assembly: GCA_033816785.1. Lineage (NCBI taxonomy): Eukaryota > Metazoa > Chordata > Aves > Piciformes > Picidae > Picus > Picus viridis. The sequence goes on along the minus strand of JAWKAJ010000084.1, from coordinate 41,983 downwards.
ATGGGATAGGATAGGTAGGAGGGGATGGATAGGATAGGTAGGAGGGGATGGGATAGGATAGGTAGGAGGGGATGGGATAGGATAGGTAGGAGGGGATGGGATAGGATAGGTAGGAGGGGATGGGATAGGATAGGTAGGAGGGGATGGGATAAGGATAGGTAGGAGGATGGGATAAGGATAGGTAGGAGGGGATGGGATAAGGATAGGTAGGAGGGGATGGGATAGGATAGGTAGGAGGGGATGGGATAGGATAGGTAGGAGGGGATGGATAGATAGGTAGGAGGGGATGGGATAGGATAGGTAGGAGGGGATGGGATAGATAGGTAGGAGGGGATGGGATAGGATAGGTAGAGGGATGGGATAGGATAGGTAGGGGGGATGGGATAGGATAGGTAGGAGGGGATGGGATAGATAGGTAGGAGGGGATGGGATAGGATAGGTAGGAGGGGATGGGATAGGATAGGTAGGAGGGGATGGGATAGGATAGGTAGGAGGGGATGGGATAGATAGGTAGGAGGGGATGGGATAGGGATAGGTAGGAGGGGATGGGATAGGATAGGTAGGAGGGGATGGGATAGGATAGGTAGGAGGGGATGGGATAGGATAGGTAGGAGGGGATGGGATAGGATAGGTAGGAGGGGATGGGATAGGATAGGTAGGAGGGGATGGGATAGGATAGGTAGGAGGGGATAGGGATAGGAGGGGATGGGAGGATAGGTAGGAGGGGATAAGGATAGGATAGGTAGGAGGATAAGGATAGGATAGGTAGGAGGGGATAAGGATAGGATAGGTAGGAGGGGATAAGGATAGGATAGGTAGGAGGGGATAAGGATAGGATAGGTAGGAGGGGATAAGGATAGGTAGGAGGGGGGATAAGGATAGGTAGGAGGGGATAAGGGATAGGTAGGAGGGGATAAGGATAGGTAGGAGGGGATAAGGATAGGTAGGAGGGGATAAGGATAGGTAGGAGGGGATAAGGATAGGTAGGAGGGGATAAGGATAGGTAGGAGGGGATAAGGATAGGTAGGAGGGATAAGGATAGGTAGGAGGATAAGGATAGGTAGGAGGGGATAAGGGATAGGTAGGAGGGGATAAGGATAGGTAGGAGGGGATAAGGATAGGTAGGAGGGGATAAGGATAGGTAGGAGGGGATAAGGATAGGTAGGAGGGGATAAGGATAGGTAGGAGGGGATAAGGATAGGTAGGAGGGGATAAGGATAGGTAGGAGGGGATAAGGATAGGTAGGAGGGATAAGGAGGTAGGAGGATAAGGATAGGTAGGAGGGGATAAGGATAGGTAGGAGGGGATAAGGATAGGTAGGAGGGGATAAGGATAGGTAGGAGGGGATAAGGATAGGTAGGAGGGGATAAGGATAGGTAGGAGGGGATAAGGATAGGTAGGAGGGGATAAGGATAGGTAGGAGGGGATAAGGATAGGTAGGAGGGGATAAGGATAGGATAGGTAGGAGGGGATAAGGATAGGATAGGTAGGAGGGGATAAGGATAGGATAGGTAGGAGGGGATAAGGATAGGATAGGTAGGAGGGGATAAGGATAGGATAGGTAGGAGGATAAGGATAGGATAGGTAGGAGGGGATAAGGATAGGATAGGTAGGAGGGGATAAGGATAGGATAGGTAGGAGGGGATAAGGATAGGATAGGTAGGAGGGGATAAGGATAGGATAGGTAGGAGGGGATAAGGATAGGATAGGTAGGAGGGGATAAGGATAGGATAGGAGGGGGATAAGGATAGGATAGGTAGGAGGGGATAAGGATAGGTAGGGAGGGGATAAGGATAGGGAGGATAAGGATAGGTAGGAGGGGATAAGGATAGGTAGGAGGGGATAAGGATAGGTAGGAGGGATAAGGATAGGTAGGAGGGGATAAGGATAGGTAGGAGGGGATAAGGATAGGTAGGAGGGGATAAGGATAGGTAGGAGGGGATAAGGATAGGTAGGAGGGGATAAGGATAGGTAGGAGGGGATAAGGATAGGTAGGAGGATAAGGATAGGTAGGAGGGGATAAGGATAGGTAGGAGGGGATAAGGATAGGTAGGAGGGGATAAGGATAGGTAGGAGGGATAAGGATAGGTAGGAGGGGATAAGGATAGGTAGGAGGGGATAAGGATAGGTAGGAGGGGATAAGGATAGGTAGGAGGGGATAAGGATAGGTAGGAGGGGATAAGGATAGGTAGGAGGGGATAAGGATAGGTAGGAGGGGATAAGGATAGGTAGGAGGGATAAGGATAGGTAGGAGGGGATAAGGATAGGTAGGAGGGGATAAGGATAGGTAGGAGGGGATAAGGATAGGTAGGAGGGGATAAGGATAGGTAGGAGGGGATAAGGATAGGTAGGAGGGGATAAGGATAGGTAGGAGGGGATAAGGATAGGTAGGAGGGGATAAGGATAGGTAGGAGGGGATAAGGATAGGTAGGAGGGGATAAGGATAGGTAGGAGGGGGATAAGGATAGGTAGGAGGGGATAAGGATAGGTAGGAGGGGATAAGGATAGGTAGGAGGGGATAAGGATAGGTAGGAGGGGATAAGGATAGGTAGGAGGGGATGGGATGGGATGGGATGGGTAGGGTGGGATAAGGATAGGTAGGATGGGACAGGTAGGGTGGGAGGGGACAAGGACAGGTAGGAGGGGATGGGATAGGACAGGTAGGAGGGGATGGGATAGGACAGGTAGGAGGGGATGGGATAAGGATAGGTAGGAGGGGATGGGATAAGGATAGGTAGGAGGGGATGGGATGGGATGGGTAGGGTGGGATAAGGATAGGTAGGATGGGACAGGTAGGGTGGGAGGGGACAAGGACAGGTAGGAGGGGATGGGATGGGAGGGGATGGGATGGGAGAGAACAGAGCAGGTTTATTGTGGCCTGCGCGTAGAACCTGCCGCTTGATGTGTTCAGGGCTCAAGTGGCCACGGGAGGAATTGGGTGGTCAAGGGAGAGCTCAAGCGGCTACGGGAGGCGTTGGGGTGGTCATGGGAGGTGTTGGGTGGCCAAGGGGCAGCTCAAGTGGTTAAGGGAGAGCTCAAGTGGCCACGGGAGGCAATGGGTGGCTGAGGGGCAGCTCAAGTGGCCAAGGGAGGCGTTAGGGGTGGCCAAGGGAGATCTCAAGGGGCCGAGGGGCAGCTCAAGGGGCCGAGGGAGGTGTTGGGTGGTCAAGGCAGAGCTCAAGGGGCCAAGGGAGAGCTCAAGGGGCCACGGGAGGCAATGGGTGGCTGAGGGGCAGCTCAAGTGGCGACGGGAGGCGCGGGTGGCCAAGGGAGAGCTCAAGTGGCCAAGGGAGGAATTGGGTGGCCAAGGGAGATCTCAAGGGGCCGAGGGGCAGCTCAAGGGGCCAGGGGAGGAACTGGGTGGTCAAGGGAGAGCCAAGTGGCCGAGGGCAGCTCAAGGGGCCGAGGGAGGCGTCAGGTGGCCGAGGGAGGCATCGGGTGGCCAAGGGAGATCTCAAGGGGCCGAGGGCAGCTCAAGGGGCCGAGGGGGCAGCTCAAGGGGCCGAGGGGGCAGCTCAAGGGGCCGAGGGGGCAGCTCAAGGGGCCGAGGGGGCAGCTCAAGGGGCCGAGGGAGGCGTTGGGTGGTCAAGGGAGAGCTCAAGGGGCCGAGGGAGGCGTCGGGTGGTCAAGGGAGAGCTCAAGGGGCCGAGGGAGGCGTCGGGTGGTCAAGGGAGAGCTCAAGGGGCCGAGGGAGGCGTCAGGTGGCCGAGGGAGGCATTGGGTGGTCAAGGCAGATCTCAAGTGGCCGAGGGAGGCGTTGGGTGGTCAAGGGAGAGCTCGAGGGGCCGAGAGAGGAATTGGGTGGTCAAGGGAGAGCTCGAGGGGCCGAGGGAGGAATTGGGTGGTCAAGGGAGAGCTCGAGGGGCCGAGGGAGCAGCTCAAGGGGCCGAGGGAGGCGTTGGGTGGCCGAGGGAGATCTCAAGGGGCCGAGGGGCAGCTCAAGGGGCCGAGGGGCAGCTCAAGGCCGAGGGGCAGCTCAAGGGGCCGAGGGGCAGCTCAAGGGGCCGAGGGGCAGCTCAAGGGGCCGAGGGGCAGCTCAAGGGGCCGAGGGGCAGCTCAAGGGGCCGAGGGGCAGCTCAAGGGGCCGAGGGGCAGCTCAAGGGGCCGAGGGAGGCGTTGGGTGGTCAAGGGAGAGCTCAAGGGGCCGAGGAGGCGTTGGGTGGTCAAGGGAGAGCTCAAGGGGCCGAGGGAGGCGTTGGGTGGTCAAGGGAGAGCTCAAGGGGCCGAGGGAGGCGTTGGGTGGTCAAGGGAGAGCCAAGGGGCCGAGGGAGGCGTTGGGTGGTCAAGGGAGAGCTCAAGGCCGAGGGAGGCGTTGGGTGGTCAAGGGAGAGCTCAAGGGGCCGAGGGAGGCGTTGGGTGGTCAAGGGAGAGCTCAAGGGGCCGAGGGCAGCTCAAGGGGCCAGGGGAGGAACTGGGTGGTCAAGGGAGAGCTCAAGTGGCCGAGGGGCAGCTCAAGGGGCCAGGGGAGGAACTGGGTGGTCAAGGGAGAGCTCAAGTGGCCGAGGGGCAGCTCAAGGGGCCGAGGGAGGTGTTGGGTGGTCAAGGGAGAGCTCAAGGGGCCGAGGGGCAGTTCAAGGGGCCGAGGGAGGTGTTGGGTGGTCAAGGCAGATTTCAAGGGGCCGAGGGGGCAGCTCAAGGGGCCGAGGGGCAGCTCAAGGGGCCGAGGGGCAGCTCAAGGGGCCGAGGGGCAGCTCAAGGGGCCGAGGGGCAGCTCAAGGGGCCGAGGGGCAGCTCAAGGGGCCGAGGGGCAGCTCAAGGGGCCGAGGGAGGTGTTGGGTGGCCGAGGGAGATCTGAAGGGGCTGAGGGGCAGCTCAAGGGGCCGAGGGAGGCGTCAGGTGGCCGAGGGAGATCTCAAGGGGCCGAGGGGCAGCTCAGGGGCCGAGGGGCAGCTCAAGGGGCCGAGGGGCAGCTCAAGGGGCCGAGGGGCAGCTCAAGGGGCCGAGGGGCAGCTCAAGGGGCCGAGGGCAGCTCAAGGGGCCGAGGGGCAGCTCAAGGGGCCGAGGGGCAGCTCAAGGGGCCAGGGAGGAACTGGGTGGTCAAGGGAGAGCTCAAGTGGCCGAGGGGCAGCTCAAGGGGCCAGGGAGGAACTGGGTGGTCAAGGGAGAGCTCAAGGGGCCGAGGGGCAGCTCAAGGGGCCAGGGGAGGCGTCAGGTGGCCGAGGGAGGCATTGGGTGGTCAAGGCAGATCTCAAGGGGCTGAGGGGCAGCTCAAGGGGCCGAGGGGCAGCTCAAGGGGCCGAGGGGCAGCTCAAGGGGCCGAGGGGCAGCTCAAGGGGCCGAGGGGCAGCTCAAGGGGCCGAGGGGCAGCTCAAGGGGCCAGGGAGGAACTGGATGGTCAAGGGAGAGCTCAAGTGGCCGAGGGGCAGCTCAAGGGGCCAGGGGAGGAACTGGGTGGTCGAGGGAGAGCTCAAGGGGCCGAGGGCAGCTCAAGGGGCCAGGGGAGGCGTCAGGTGGCCGAGGGAGGCATTGGGTGGTCAAGGCAGATCTCAAGGGGCCGAGGGGCAGCTCAAGGGGCCGAGGGGCAGCTCAAGGGGCCGAGGGGCAGCTCAAGGGGCCGAGGGGCAGCTCAAGGGGCCGAGGGGCAGCTCAAGGGGCCGAGGGGCAGCTCAAGGGGCCAGGGGAGGAACTGGGTGGTCAAGGGAAAGCTCAAGTGGCCTAGGGGCAGCTCAAGGGGCCGAGGGAGGCGTTGGGTGGTCAAGGGAGAGCTCAAGGGGCCGAGGGAGGCGTTGGGTGGTCAAGGGAGAGCTCAAGGGGCCGAGGGAGGCGTTGGGTGGTCAAGGGAGAGCTCAAGGGGCCGAGGGAGGCGTTGGGTGGTCAAGGGAGAGCTCAAGGGGCCGAGGGAGGCGTTGGGTGGTCAAGGGAGAGCTCAAGGGGCCGAGGGAGGCGTTGGGTGGTCAAGGGAGAGCTCAAGGGGCCGAGGGAGGCGTTGGGTGGTCAAGGGAGAGCTCAAGGGGCCGAGGGAGGCGTTGGGTGGTCAAGGGAGAGCTCAAGGGGCCGAGGGAGGCGTTGGGTGGTCAAGGGAGAGCTCAAGGGGCCGAGGGGCAGCTCAAGGGGCCAGGGGAGGAACTGGGTGGTCAAGGGAGAGCTCAAGTGGCCGAGGGGCAGCTCAAGGGGCCAGGGGAGGAACTGGGTGGTCAAGGGAGAGCTCAAGTGGCCGAGGGGCAGCTCAAGGGGCCGAGGGAGGTGTTGGGTGGTCAAGGGAGAGCTCAAGGGGCTGAGGGGCAGTTCAAGGGGCCGAGGGAGGTGTTGGGTGGTCAAGGCAGATTTCAAGGGGCCGAGGGGGCAGCTCAAGGGGCCGAGGGAGGCGTCAGGTGGCCGAGGGAGGCATTGGGTGGTCGAGGCAGATCTCAAGGGGCCGAGGGGCAGCTCAAGGGGCCGAGGGGCAGCTCAAGGGGCCGAGGGAGGTGTTGGGTGGTCAAGGGAGATCTGAAGGGGCTGAGGGGCAGCTCAAGGGGCCGAGGGGCAGCTCAAGGGGCCGAGGGAGGTGTTGGGTGGTCAAGGGAGATCTGAAGGGGCCGAGGGGCAGCTCAAGGGGCCGAGGGGCAGCTCAAGGGGCCGAGGGGCAGCTCAAGGGGCCGAGGGGCAGCTCAAGGGGCCGAGGGGCAGCTCAAGGGGCCGAGGGGCAGCTCAAGGGGCCGAGGGGCAGCTCAAGGGGCCGAGGGGCAGCTCAAGGGGCCGAGGGGCAGCTCAAGGGGCCGAGGGGCGGAACTGGATGGTCAAGGGAGAGCTCAAGTGGCCGAGGGGCAGCTCAAGGGGCCAGGGGAGGAACTGGGTGGTCAAGGGAGAGCTCAAGGGGCCGAGGGGCAGCTCAAGGGGCCAGGGGAGGCGTCAGGTGGCCGAGGGAGGCATTGGGTGGTCAAGGCAGATCTCAAGGGGCCGAGGGGCAGCTCAAGGGGCCGAGGGGCAGCTCAAGGGGCCGAGGGGCAGCTCAAGGGGCCGAGGGAGGTGTTGGGTGGTCAAGGGAGATCTGAAGGGGCCGAGGGGCAGCTCAAGTGGCTGAGGGGGCAGCTGGGGGGCCGAGGGAGGCGTCAGGTGGCCGATGGAGGCGTCAGGTGGCCGAGGGAGATCTCAAGGGGCCGAGGGGCAGCTCAAGGGGCCGATGGGGGCAGCTCAGGGGGCCGAGGGGCAGCTCAAGGGGCCGAGGGGCAGCTCAAGGGGCCGAGGGGCAGCTCAAGGGGCCAGGGGAGGAACTGGGTGGTCAAGGGAGAGCTCAAGGGGCTGAGGGGCAGCTCAAGGGGCCGAGGGGCAGCTCAAGGGGCCAGGGGAGGAACTGGGTGGTCAAGGGAGAGCTCAAGGGGCTGAGGGGCAGCTCAAGGGGCCGAGGGGCAGCTCAAGGGGCCAGGGGAGGAACTGGGTGGTCAAGGGAGAGCTCAAGGGGCTGAGGGGCAGCTCAAGGGGCCAGGGGAGGAACTGGGTGGTCAAGGGAGAGCTCAAGGGGCTGAGGGGCAGCTCAAGGGGCCGAGGGAGATCTTGGGTGGTCAAGGGAGAGCTCAAGGGGCCGAGGGAGATCTCGGGTGGCCGAGGGAGATCTCAAGGGGCCGAGGGGCAGCTCAAGGGGCCGAGGGGCAGCTCAAGGGGCCGAGGGGCAGCTCAAGGGGCCGAGGGGCAGCTCAAGGGGCCGAGGGGCAGCTCAAGGGGCCGAGGGGCAGCTCAAGGGGCCAAGGGAGGAACTGGGTGGTCAAGGGAGAGCTCAAGTGGCCGAGGGGCAGCTCAAGTGGCCGAGGGAGGCGTTGGGTGGTCAAGGCAGATCTCAAGGGGCCGAGGGAGGCGTTGGGTGGTCAAGGGAGAGCTCAAGGGACCGAGGGAGGCGTTGGGTGGTCGAGGCAGATCTCAAGGGGCCGAGGGGCAGCTCAAGGGGCCAAGGGAGGCGTCAGGTGGCCGAGGGAGGCATTGGGTGGTCAAGGGAGATCTCAAGGGGCCGAGGGGCAGCTCAAGGGGCCGAGGGGGCACTCAAGGGGCCAAGGGGCCGAGGAGGCGTCGGGTGGCCGAGGCAGATCTCAAGGGGCCGAGGGGCAGCTCAAGGGGCCGAGGGGGCAGCGGGAGGCGTCGGGTGGCCACGGGGGGCCGCTGGGGGCGGCCACGGTGAGGGGGCTCACCGGAAGTAGTCGAGGATGCTCTCGGCCTGCTCGAGGAAGGTGCGCAGGCGCTGGTCGTGGGGCACGTGCTCGGCCAGGTTGGTCAGCAGCACGGCCACGTTGAAGCCGATGTCGCGGGCCGGCTCCTGGAAGCGGCCGGCGAAGGCCGCGGCGCCGATCAGCTCGTTCTCGTCGGCCTCCGAGCAGGAGAGCAGGAACTGGATCTCGGCCGCCTCGAACTGCTTCTGGCTGTCCATGGCCTTCTGGAAGTCCTTCTTGGAGATGAGGCCCCGGGAGGGGTCGGTGAGGCAGTCGCGGAAGGCGTCGGAGGCGACGATGTCCTTCAGCTTCAGGAAGGTGTCGAAGAACTTGAGGATCATGGTGACGTTGCTGGAGGACTCCACCAGCATGTCCACCATCTGCCGGGCGATGGTGCCGTTCACCACGTTGCCTGGGGGGGGAGGGAGGGAGGGAGGGGGGAAAGGGAAGAGGTTAGGGAGGGGGAGGAGAGAGGAGAGGGGGGTTGGGGGTCGAGGGAGAGCTCGAGTGGGCAAAGGAACCTCGAGCGGGCCAAGGCAGAGGTCGAGCGGGCAAAGGAGGAGTTGGGCGGCCAAGGGAGGAGCTGGGCGGCCAAGGGAGAGGTCAGGAGGCCAAGGGGCAGCTCAAGTGGCCAATGGAGGAGTTGGGTGGCCAAGGGAGAGGTCAAGAGGCCAAGGGAGGAGCTGGGTGGCCAAGGGAGAGGGTCAAGCGGCCTAGGGAGGAGCTGGGCGGCCAAGGGAGAGGTCGAGCGGCCAAGGGAGGAGCTGGATGGGTAAGGGAGAGGGTCGGGCAGCCAAGGGAGGAGCTGGGTGGCCAAGGGAGAGGTCAAGTAGCCAAGGGAGGAGCTGGGTCCAGTGGCCAAGGGAGGAGCTGGGCGGGAGGGGTCCAGCGGCCAAGGGAGGAGCTGGGCGGCCAAGGGAGGGGTCGAGCGGCCAAGGGAGGAGCTGGGCGGCCAAGGGAGAGGTCGAACGGCCAAGGGAGGAGCTGGGCGGCCAAGGGAGGGGTCGAGCTGGGCGGCCAAGGGAGGAGCTGGGCGGGCAAGGGAGAGGTCGAGCGCGGCCAAGGTCGAACGGCCAAGGAGGAGCTGGGCGGGCAAGCGGCCAAGGGAGGAGCTGGGCGGGCGGCGGCCAAGGGAGGAGCTGGGCGGGCAAGGGAGAGGTCGAGCGGCCAAGGGAGGAGCTGGGTGGGCAAGGGAGAGGTCAAGCGGCCTAGGGAGGAGCTGGGTGGGCAAGGGAGAGGTCAAGCGGCCAAGGGAGGAGCTGGGTGGCCAAGGGAGAGGTCAAGAGGGCAAGGGAGGAGCTGGGCGGCCAAGGGAGAGGTCAAGTAGCCAAGGGAGGGGTCAAGTAGCCAAGGGAGGGGTCAAGTAGCCAAGGGAGGGGTCAAGTAGCCAAGGGAGGGGTCAAGTAGCCAAGGGAGGGGTCAAGTAGCCAAGGGAGGAGCTGGGTGGCCAAGGGAGAGGTCAAGCGGCCTAGGGAGGAGCTGGGCGGCCAAGGGAGAGGTCAAGTAGCCAAGGGAGGGGTCAAGTAGCCAAGGGAGGAGCTGGGTGGCCAAGGGAGAGGTCAAGAGGGCAAGGGAGGGGTCAAGTGGGCAAGGGAGGGGTTGAGCGGCCAAGGGAGGAGTTGGGTAGTCAAGAGAGAGGTCCAGTGGCCAAGGGGCAACTCAAGCGGCCAAGGGAGGAGCTGGGTGGGCAAGGGAGAGGTCAAGCGGCCAAGGGAGTCACTGGGGTGGCCACGGGAGAGGTCAAGTGGCCAAGGGAGGAGCTGGGTGGCCACGGGAGAGGTCAAGCGGCCAAGGGGCAGCTCAAGTGGCCAAGGGAGGAGCTGGGTGGCCAAGGGAGAGGTCGAGCGGCCAAGGGAGGGGTCGAGCGGCCAAGGGAGGGGTCGAGCGGCCAAGGGAGGGGTCGAGCCGGCCGAGCGGCCAAGGGAGGAGCTGGGTGGGCAAGGGAGAAGTCAAGCGGCCAAGGGAGGGGTCGAGCGGCCAAGGGAGGGGTCAAGCGGCCAAGGGAGAGGTCAAGCGGCCAAGGGAGGAGCTGGGTGGGCAAGGGAGAGGTCAAGCGGCCAAGGGAGGAGCTGGGTGGGCAAGGGAGAAGTCAAGCGGCCAAGGGAGAGGTCAAGTAGCCAAGGGAGAGGTCAAGCGGCCAAGGGAGGAGCTGGGTGGGCAAGGGAGAGGTCGAGCGGCCAAGGGAGGAGCTGGGCGGCCAAGGGAGAGGTCGGGCGGCCAAGGGAGAGGTCGAGCGGCCAAGGGAGAGGTCGAGCGGCCAAGGGGAGGAGCTGGGCGGCCAAGGGAGAGGTCGAGCGGCCAAGGGAGAGGTCAGCGGCCAAGGGAGGAGCTGGGCGGCCAAGGGAGGAGCTGGGCGGCCAAGGGAGAGGTCGAGCGGCCAAGGGAGGAGCTGGGCGGCCAAGGGAGAGGTCAAGAGGGCAAGGGAGGAGCTGGGCGGCCAAGGGAGAGGTCGAGCGGCCAAGGGGAGGTCGAGCGGCCAAGGGAGAGGTCGGCGGCCAAGGGAGGAGCTGGGCGGCCAAGGGGAGGTCAGCGGCCAAGGGCGGCCAAGGGAGAGGTCGAGCGGCCAAGGGAGAGGTCGAGCGGCCAAGGGGAGAAGGTCGAGCGGCCAAGGAGGAGCTGGGCGGCCAAGGTCAAGCGGCCAAGGAGGAGGTCGAGCGGCCAAGGGAGGGGTCGAGCGGCCAAGGGAGGAGCTGGGCGGCCAGGGAGGAGCTGGGCGGCCAAGGGGGAGGTCGAGCGGCCAAGGGAGAGGTCGAGCGGCCAAGGGAGGAGCTGGGTGGCCAAGGGAGAGAGAGGTCAAGTAGCCAAGGGAGGGGTCAAGCAGCCAAGGGAGGGGTCAAGCAGCCAAGGGAGGGGTCAAGCAGCCAAGGGAGGAGCTGGGTGGGCAAGGGAGAGGTCAAGCGGCCAAGGGAGGAGCTGGGTGGGCAAGGGAGAAGTCAAGCGGCCAAGGGAGAGGTCAAGTAGCCAAGGGAGAGGTCAAGCGGCCAAGGGAGGAGCTGGGTGGGCAAGGGAGAGGTCGAGCGGCCAAGGGAGAGGTCGAGCGGCCAAGGGAGAGGTCGAGCGGCCAAGGGAGGAGCTGGGCGGCCAAGGGAGGAGCTGGGCGGCCAAGGGAGAGGTCGGCGGCCAAGGGAGAGGTCGAGCGGCCAAGGGAGGAGCTGGGCGGCCAAGGGAGAGGTCGAGCGGCCAAGGGAGAGGTCGAGCGGCCAAGGGAGGAGCTGGGCGGCCAAGGGAGGAGCTGGGCGGCCAAGGGAGAGGTCGGGCGGCCAAGGGAGAGCTGGGCGGCCAAGGGAGAGGTCAAGGGAGGAGCTGGGCGGCCAAGGGAGAGGTCGAGCGGCCAAGGGAGAGGTCGAGCGGCCAAGGGAGAGGTCGAGCGGCCAAGGGAGGAGCTGGGCGGCCAAGGGAGAGGTCGGCGGCCAAGGGAGAGGAGCGGCCAAGGGGTCGAGCGGCCAAGGGAGAGGTCGAGCGGCCAAGGGAGAGGTCGAGCGGCCAAGGGAGGAGCTGGGCGGCCAAGGGAGGAGCTGGGCGGCCAAGGGAGAGGTCGAGCGGCCAAGGGAGAGGTCGAGCGGCCAAAAGGGAGGAGCTGGGCGGCCAAGGGGAGAGGTCGAGCGGCCAAGGGAGAGGTCGAGCGGCCAAGGGAGGAGCTGGGTGGCCAAGGGAGAGAGGGGTCAAGTAGCCAAGGGAGGGGTCAAGCAGCCAAGGGAGGGGTCAAGCAGCCAAGGGAGGGGTCAAGCAGCCAAGGGAGGAGCTGGGTGGGCAAGGAGAGAGGTCAAGCGGCCAAGGGAGGAGCTGGGTGTGGGGAGAAGTCAAGCGGCCAAGGGGAGAGGTCAAGTAGCCAAGGGAGAGGTCAAGCGGCCAAGGGAGGAGCTGGGTGGGCAAGGGAGAGGTCGAGCGGCCAAGGGAGGAGCTGGGCGGCCAAGGGAGAGGTCAAGAGGGCAAGGGAGGAGCTGGGCGGCCAAGGAGAGGTCAGAGGGCAAGGGAGGAGCTGGGCGGCCAAGGGAGAGGTCGAGCGGCCAAGGAGAGGTCGAGCGGCCAAGGGAGAGGTCGAGCGGCCAAGGGAGAGGTCGGGCGGCCAAGGGAGGAGCTGGGCGGGCCAAGGGAGGGGTCGAGCGGCCAAGGGAGAGGTCGAGCGGCCAAGGGAGGGGTCGAGCGGCCAAGGGAGGGGTCGAGCGGCCAAGGGGGGGAGGGGTCAGCGGCCAAGGGAGGGTCGAGCGGCCAAGGGAGGGGTCGAGCGGCCAAGGGAGGGGTCGAGCGGCCAAGGGAGGGGTCGAGCGGCCAAGGGAGGGGTCCGAGCGGCCAAGGGAGGGGTCGAGCGGCCAAGGGAGGAGCTGGGTGGCCAAGGGAGGGGTCAAGCGGCCAAGGGAGAGGTCGGCGGCCAAGGGAGGAGCTGGGTGGGCAAGGGAGAGGTCAAGCGGCCTAGGGAGGAGCTGGGTGGCCAAGGGAGAGGTCAAGTAGCCAAGGGAGGGGTCAAGTAGCCAAGGGAGTCGCTGGGGTGGCCAAGGCAGAGGCTCCCCTCACCCTCCAGCAGGGACAGCAGCATCACCACCATATCCTTCTGCAGGTCCAGGAGCTCCTTCAGCAGCCCGATCTGGCTGGAGTCCTGGAGGAGGGGGAGGGGGAACAACACACACACACACACCCCGTGAAGCCCACCCCCCCTCCCCCCAGCGGGCCCCCCACCCCCACGACCCCCCCACGACCCCGACCCCCCCCACCTGAGCCAACTTCTTCATCATGTGGGCGAAGACGTGGAGGAAGCCGACGACGGCGTCCCAGAGGCGGCTGTGGGCCAGGCTCTGCTGGTTGCCCGTGCAGGGGCCCTGGGGGGGGGGGGGGCGCGGGGGACGTCCCTTAGGGGCCACCAGGGGGTCTCAGACCCCGAGGGAGGCCCTCGGAGGACCTCCTGGGGGACATTGGAGGTCCCTTGGGGGCCACCAGGGGGTCTCAGACCCCGAGGGAGCCCTTGGGGACCTCCTGGGGACATTGGAGGTCCCTTGGGGAGGCCACCAGGGGGTCTTAGGTGCTGAGGGAGCCCTTGGGGACCTCAAGGTCCTTGGGGACCTCCTGGGGGGCCACCAGGGGGTCTCAGACCCTGAGGGATCCTTGAGGGTCTCCTGGAGACATTGGAGGTCCCTTAGGGGCCACCAGGGGGTCTCAGACCCCGAGGGAGGCCCTCGGAGGACCTCCTGGGGACATTGGAGGTCCTTGGGGGGCCACCAGGGGGTCTCAGACCCCGAGGGAGCCCTCGGAGGACCTCCTGGGGGACACTGGAGGTCCCTTGGGAGGCCACCGGGAGGTCTCAGACCCCGAGGGAGGCCCTCGGAGGACCTCCTGGGGGACACTGGAGGTCCCTTGGGGAGGCCACCAGGGGGTCTCAGACCCCGAGGGAGCCCTTGGAGGACCTCCTGGGGGACATTGGAGGTCCCTTGGGGGCCACCAGGGGGTCTTAGGTGCTGAGGAGCCCTTGGGGACCTCAAGGTGCTTGGGGACCTCCTGGGGGACATTGGAGGTCCTCCCTGGGGGACACTGGGGCCTTGGGAGGCCAGTGGGTCTCAGTCCCCGAGGGAGCCCTTGGAGGACCTCCTGGGGGACACTGGAGGTCCCTTGGGGAGGCCACCAGGGGGTCTCAGACCCCGAGGGAGCCCTTGGAGGACCTCCTGGGGGACATTGGAGGTCCCTTGGGGACCACCAGGGGGTCTCAGACCCCGAGGGAGGCCCTTGGAGGACCTCCTGGGGGACATTGGAGGTCCCTTGGGGGCCACCAGGGGGTCTTAGGTGCTGAGGGAGCCCTTGGGGACCTCAAGGTGCTTGGGGACCTCCTGGGGACATTGGAGGTCCTTGGGAGGCCACCAGGGGGTCTCAGACCCCGAGGGAGCCCTCGGAGGACCTCCTGGGGGACATTGGAGGTCCCTTGGGGGGCCACCAGGGGGTCTCAGACCCTGAGGGAGCCCCGGGAGGACCTCCTGGGGACATTGGAGGTCCCTTGGGGGCCACCAGGGGGTCTCAGACCCCGAGGGAGGCCCTTGGAGGACCTCCTGGGGGACATTGGAGGTCCCTTGGGGACCACCAGGGTCTCAGACCCCGAGGGAGGCCCTTGGAGGACCTCCTGGGGGACATTGGAGGTCCCTTGGGGGCCACCAGGGGGTCTTAGGTGCTGAGGGAGCCCTTGGGGACCTCAAGGTCCTTGGGGACCTCCTGGGGGACATTGGAGGGGGAGGCCACCAGGGGGTCTCAGACCCTGAGGGATCCTGGAGGACCTCCTGGGGACATTGGAGGTCCTTGGGGGCCACCAGGGGGTCTCAGACCCCGAGGGGAGGCCCTTGGAGGAGGTCTCCTGGGGACATTGGAGGTCCCTTGGGGGCCACCAGGGGGTCTCAGACCCTGAGGGAGGCCCTTGGAGGACCTCCTGGGGGACATTGGAGGTCCCCCTTGGGGACCACCAGGGGGTCTCAGACCCCGAGGGAGCCCTTGGAGGACCTCCTGGGGGACATTGGAGGTCCCTTGGGGGCCACCAGGGGGTCTTAGGTGCTGAGGGAGCCCTTGGGGACCTCAAGGTGCTTGGGGACCTCCTGGGGGACATTGGAGGTCCTTGGGAGGCCACCAGGGGGTCTCAGACCCTGAGGGATCCTTGAGGGTCTCCTGGAGACATTGGAGGTCCCTTGGGGGCCACCAGGGGGTCTCAGACCCTGAGGGAGCCCTCGGAGGACCTCCTGGGGGTCATTGGAGGTCCCTTGGGGCCACCAGGGGGTCTCAGACCCCGAGGGAGCCTTTGGGGACCTCCTGGGGGACATTGGAGGTCCCTTGGGGAGGCCACCAGGGGGTCTTAGGTGCTGAGGGAGCCCTTGGGGACCTCAAGGTCCTTGGGGACCTCCTGGGGGGCCACCAGGGGGTCTCAGACCCTGAGGGATCCTTGAGGGTCTCCTGGGGTCATTGGAGGTCCCTTGGGGAGGCCACCAGGGGGTCTCAGACCCCGAGGGAAGCCCTTGGAGGACCTCCTGGGGGGACATTGGAGGTCCCTTGGGGGCCACCAGGGGTCTTAGGTGCTGAGGGAGCCCTTGGGGACCTCAAGGTGCTTGGGGACCTCCTGGGGGACATTGGAGGTCCTTTGGGAGGCCACCAGGGGTCTCAGACCCCGAGGGGAGCCCTCGGAGGACCTCCTGGGGACATTGGAGGTCCTTGGGAGGCCACCAGGGGTCTCAGACCCCGAGGGAGGCCCTTGGAGGACCTCCTGGGGACATTGGAGGTCCCTTGGGGGCCACCAGGGGGTCTCAGACCCCGAGGGAGGCCCTTGGAGGACCTCCTGGGGGACATTGGAGGTCCCTTGGGGACCACCAGGGGGTCTCAGACCCCGAGGGAGGCCCTTGGAGGACCTCCTGGGGGACATTGGAGGTCCCTTGGGGAGGCCACCAGGGGGTCTTAGGTGCTGAGGGAGCCCTTGGGGACCTCAAGGTGCTTGGGGACCTCCTGGGGGACATTGGAGGTCCCTTGGGGGCCACCAGGGGGTCTCAGACCCTGAGGGAGCCTTTGGGGACCTCCTGGGGGACATTGGAGGTCCCTTGGGGGCCACCAGGGGGTCTCAGACCCCGAGGGAAGCCCTTGGAGGACCTCCTGGGGGACACTGGAGGTCCCTTGGGGAGGCCACCAGGGGGTCTCAGTCCCCGAGGGGGCCCTGAGAGGGGCTGCTGGGGGGCGGGGGCGGCGCGGCCGGGGGCGGGGCTGTGGGAGGGGCCGGGGGCGGGGCTTGGGGGCCGGGGGAGGGTCGCACCTGGATGTACTCGGTGAGGCTGTTGAAGACCTGCTTGGCCACGGCCATGGCCTTGGAGAAGTTTCGCTTCCCCTGCTCGTCGATCACCTCCTTGCCCGAGTAGTACCAGTAGAAGTCGCTGATGGACTCCTGCCGGGGGAGGGGCGACCGTCAGAGACCCCCACCCCCCACCCCGGAACCCCCCGGGGACACAGCCAGCGCCAGGGTAAAGGAGGGAGGGGGATGGAGACCCCCAGCAGGAGGAGGAGGGGGGGATGGAGACCCCCAGCAGGAGGAGGAGGGGGGATGGAGACCCCCAGCAGCAGCAGGAGGACAGAGGGATGGAGACCCCCAGCAGCAGGAGGAGGAGGAGGAGGGGGGGATGGAGACCCCCAGCAGCAGGAGGACACAGGGATGGAGACCCCCAGCAGCTGGAGGACACAGGGATGGAGACCCCCCAGCAGCAGGAGGACACAGGGATGGAGACCCCCAGCAGCAGGAGGACAGGGGGGATGGAGACCCCCAGCAGGAGGAGGACACGGGGATGGAGACCCCCAGCAGGAGGAGGACACGGGGATGGAGACCCCCAGCAGGAGGAGGACACGGGGATGGAGACCCCCAGCAGGAGGAGGAGGACACAGGGATGGAGACCCCCAGCAGGAGGAGGAGGACACAGGGATGGAGACCCCCAGCAGGAGGAGGAGGGGGGATGGAGACCCCCAGCAGGAGGAGGACACAGGGATGGAGACCCCCAGCAGCAGGAGGACACAGGGATGGAGACCCCCAGCAGCAGGAGGACACAGGGATGGAGACCCCCAGCAGCAGGAGGAGGACACAGGGATGGAGACCCCCAGCAGCAGGAGGACACAGGGATGGAGACCCCCAGCAGCAGGAGGACACAGGGATGGAGACCCCCAGCAGCAGGAGGAGGACACAGGGATGGAGACCCCCAGCAGCAGGAGGAGGACACAGGGATGGAGACCCCCAGCAGCAGGAGGAGGACACAGGGATGGAGACCCCCAGCAGCAGGAGGAGGACACAGGGATGGAGACCCCCAGCAGCAGGAGGACACAGGGATGGAGACCCCCAGCAGCAGGAGGACACAGGGATGGAGACCCCCAGCAGCAGGAGGACACAGGGATGGAGACCCCCAGCAGCAGGAGGACACAGGGATGGAGACCCCCAGCAGCAGGAGGACACAGGGATGGAGACCCCCAGCAGCAGGAGGACACAGGGATGGAGACCCCCAGCAGCAGGAGGACACAGGGATGGAGACCCCCAGCAGCAGGAGGACACAGGGATGGAGACCCCCAGCAGCAGGAGGACACAGGGATGGAGACCCCCAGCAGCAGGAGGACACAGGGATGGAGACCCCCAGCAGCAGGAGGACACAGGGATGGAGACCCCCAGCAGCAGGAGGACACAGGGATGGAGACCCCCAGCAGCAGGAGGACACAGGGATGGAGACCCCCAGCAGCAGGAGGACACAGGGATGGAGACCCCCAGCAGCAGGAGGAGGACACAGGGATGGAGACCCCCAGCAGCAGGAGGAGGACACAGGGATGGAGACCCCCAGCAGCAGGAGGAGGACACAGGGATGGAGACCCCCAGCAGCAGGAGGAGGACACAGGGATGGAGACCCCCAGCAGCAGGAGGAGGACACAGGGATGGAGACCCCCAGCAGCAGGAGGACACAGGGATGGAGACCCCCAGCAGCAGGAGGACACAGGGATGGAGACCCCCAGCAGCAGGAGGACACAGGGATGGAGACCCCCAGCAGCAGGAGGACACAGGGATGGAGACCCCCAGGGGCAGGAGGACACAGGGATGGAGACCGCCAGGGGCAGGAGGACACAGGGATGGAGACCGCCAGGGGCAGGAGGACACAGGGATGGAGACCCCCAGCGGCAGGAGGACACAGGGATGGAGACCCCCAGCGGCAGGAGGACACAGGGATGGAGACCCCCAGCAGCAGGAGGACACAGGGATGGAGACCCCCAGCAGCAGGAGGACACAGGGATGGAGACCCCCAGCAGCAGGAGGACACAGGGATGGAGACCCCCAGCAGCAGGAGGACACAGGGATGGAGACCCCCAGCAGCAGGAGGACACAGGGATGGAGACCCCCAGCAGCAGGAGGACACAGGGATGGAGACCCCCAGCAGCAGGAGGACACAGGGATGGAGACCCCCAGCAGCAGGAGGACACAGGGATGGAGACCCCCAGCAGCAGGAGGACACAGGGATGGAGACCCCCAGCAGCAGGAGGACACAGGGATGGAGACCCCCAGCAGCAGGAGGACACAGGGATGGAGACCCCCAGCAGCAGGAGGACACAGGGATGGAGACCCCCAGCAGCAGGAGGACACAGGGATGGAGACCCCCAGCAGCAGGAGGACACAGGGATGGAGACCCCCAGCAGCAGGAGGACACGGGGATGGAGACCCCCAGCAGCAGGAGGACACGGGGATGGAGACCCCCAGCAGCAGGAGGACACGGGGATGGAGACCCCCAGCAGCAGGAGGACACGGGGATGGAGACCCCCAGCAGGAGGAGGACACGGGGATGGAGACCCCCAGCAGGAGGAGGAGGACACGGGGATGGAGACCCCCAGCAGGAGGAGGAGGGGGGATGGAGACCCCCAGCAGCAGGAGGACACAGGGATGGAGACCCCCAGCAGCAGGAGGACACAGGGATGGAGACCCCCAGCAGCAGGAGGACACAGGGATGGAGACCCCCAGCAGCAGGAGGACACAGGGATGGAGACCCCCAGCAGCAGGAGGAGGGAGGAGGGGATGGAGACCCCCAGGAGCAGGAGGACACAGGGATGGAGACCCCCAGCAGCAGCAGGAGGAGGGGGGGATGGAGACCCCCAGCAGGAGGAGGAGGGGGGATGGAGACCCCCAGCAGCAGGAGGACACAGGGATGGAGACCCCCAGCAGCAGGAGGACACAGGGATGGAGACCCCCAGCAGCAGGAGGACACGGGGATGGAGACCCCCAGCAGCAGGAGGACACGGGGATGGAGACCCCCAGCAGCAGGAGGACACGGGGATGGAGACCCCCAGCAGGAGGAGGAGGACACAGGGATGGAGACCCCCAGCAGGAGGAGGAGGGGGGGGATGGAGACCCCCAGCAGCAGGAGGACACAGGGATGGAGACCCCCAGCAGCAGGAGGACACAGGGATGGAGACCCCCAGCAGCAGGAGGACACAGGGATGGAGACCCCCAGCAGCAGGAGGACACAGGGATGGAGACCCCCAGCAGCAGGAGGACACAGGGATGGAGACCCCCAGCAGCAGGAGGACACAGGGATGGAGACCCCCAGCAGCAGGAGGACACAGGGATGGAGACCCCCAGCAGCAGGAGGACACAGGGATGGAGACCCCCAGCAGCAGGAGGACACAGGGATGGAGACCCCCAGCAGCAGGAGGACACAGGGATGGAGACCCCCAGCAGCAGGAGGACACAGGGATGGAGACCCCCAGCAGCAGGAGGACACAGGGATGGAGACCCCCAGCAGCAGGAGGACACAGGGATGGAGACCCCCAGCAGCAGGAGGACACAGGGATGGAGACCCCCAGCAGCAGGAGGACACAGGGATGGAGACCCCCAGCAGCAGGAGGAGGACACAGGGATGGAGACCCCCAGCAGCAGGAGGAGGACACAGGGATGGAGACCCCCAGGAGCAGGAGGAGGACACAGGGATGGAGACCCCCAGCAGCAGGAGGAGGACACAGGGATGGAGACCCCCAGCAGCAGGAGGAGGACACAGGGATGGAGACCCCCCCCAGCAGCAGGAGGACACAGGGATGGAGACCCCCAGCAGCAGGAGGAGGAGGGGGGGATGGAGACCCCCAGCAGCAGGAGGAGGAGGAGGGGGGGGATGGAGACCCCCAGCAGCAGGAGGAGGACACAGGGATGGAGACCCCCAGCAGCAGGAGGAGGAGGGAGGAGGAGGAGGGGGGTAGGGATGGGGACCCCCAGCAGCAGCAGGAGGAGGAGGAGGAGGCGGCAGGGAAGGGGCTCTGGGTGCCCCTGGGCGACCCTGGGTGGCCCTGGGCGGCCCTGGGGGGCTACCTGGGCGACCCTGGGGGTCCCTGGGGGTCCCGGGGGGCTACCTGGAGCCGCAGCAGGTAGTCCACGGTGCAGATGATGATGTTGATGGTGGTGGTGTTGCCCGTCTGGGTCCTCAGGTAGTTCTGGAAGTCTTCAGGGTGGGGTGGGGGGGGAGAGGGTTGGGGGACAGAAGCCCCCCCCAGGGCCACCCCTGGGTGGGGTGGGTGGGGGTCCTCACCGCTCTCCCCCCCCTCCCCTTTTCCCCCTCCTCCCACAGTTCCCCCCCCCCCCCCGGCCCAGGGTCCTCCTAGGGGACACTGAGGTCCTTGGGGGGACCCTCCAAGGGGCGTTGATGTTGGGGGTCTTAGAGCTTGGGGGGTCTCAGGTCTTGGGGGGGGTGGTCTCAGACCTTGGGGAGGGGTCTCAGACTTTGGGGGGGTCCTCAGACCTTGGGGGGGGAAGGGTCTTGAGGACCTTGGGGGGGGGGGGAGGGGTCTTGAGGACCTTGGGGGGGGGGGGAGGGGTCTTGAGGACCTTGGGGGGGGGGGGGGAGGGGTCTTGAGGACCTTGGGGGGGGGGGGAGGGGTCTTGAGGACCTTGGGGGGGGGGGGGGGAGGGGTCTTGAGGACCTCCTACTGATGCTGAGGCCTCTGGAACTTGAATGGCCTTGGAAGACCTCCAAGGGTCTTAGATCTTGGGGGTCTCAGGTCCTGGGGGGGGGGGGTCTCAGACCTTGGGGGGTCTCAGACCTTGGGGGAGGGGGTCCTCAGATCTTGGGGGAGGGGGTGTCTCAGACCTTGGGGGGAAGGGTCTCAGACCTTGGGGGGAAGGGTCTCAGACCTTGGGGGGAAGGGTCTCAGACCTTGGGGGGGAAGGGTCTCAGACCTTGGGGGGAAGGGTCTCAGACCTTGGGGGGGGAAGGGTCTCAGACCTTGGGGGGGAAGGGTCTCAGACCTTGGGGGAAGGGTCTCAGACCTTGGGGGGGGGGGGGGGAAGGGTCTCAGACCTTGGGGGGGGGGGGGGAAGGGTCTCAGACCTTGGGGGGGGGGGGGGAAGGGTGTCAGACCTTGGGGGGGGAGGGGGAAGGGTGTCAGACCTTGGGGGGGGGGGGGGGGAAGGGTCTTGAGGACCTCCTATGGATGCTGAGGCCTCTGGAACTTGAATGGCCTTGAGGGACCCCCGGGGGGGGGACACACACCCCCCCAAGGCCCTAGGGGGCCACCAGGAGGTCTTAGATCCCCCCCCCCAACAGGTCCTCCGAAGGTCCTTCTCCCCCCTGCCTCGAGCTCCTGCCCTTTGGCCCCCCAGGTGTCCCGTCCCCCCCCCCAACCCTGGTGTGTCCCCCTCTCCCTGGTGCCCTCCCCCTCCCTTGTGGTCCCCCCCCCCCCTCCCTGGTGTCCCCCTCCTCACCGTTGTTGTGCCCCTCACAGAGGAGCTGCAGCAGCCTGAAGAGGTCCTGAGTGAACTCGTCGTCGGACATCACCTTCTCCCCTGGGGGGGGCGGGGGGCAGGAGGGTCAAGGGGGGACAAGGTGGTCCAGCTCCCAGCCAGGTGGCCACCAGCAGCGGGGGACAGCACAGGGAGGGGGTCCTGGGACCCCTTCTCCTCCCTCCCCCTCCCCCACCCCTCCCAGGAGATGGCAGGGGGTTAGCAGGGGGCGGTGGCAGCCACGGGGGGGGGGGGGGGCAGGGTGGGTTGGGGACAAGCGAGGGATAAGCTGAGGGGGTGTGGGGTGGTGCCCCCCCCCCCCCCCACCTCTATGGAGCCCTATGGAGCCCATAGAGTCCCCATAGAACCCTATGGAGCCTACGGAGCCCCTAGAGACCCCATAGAGCCCTATGGAGCCCCTAGAGACCCCATAGAGCCTATGGAGCCCCTAGAGACCCCATAGAGCCCTATGGAGCCCTATGGAGCCCTATGGAGCCCTATGGAGCCCTATGGAGCCCTATGGAGCCCTATGGAGCCCTATGGAGCCCCTAGAGACCCCATAGAGCCCTATGGAGAGAGTCCTATGGAGTCCTATGGAGCCCCTAGAGACCCCATAGAGCCTATGGAGCCCCTAGAGACCCCATAGAGCCCTATGGAGCCCTATGGAGCCCTATGGAGCCCTATGGAGCCCTATGGAGCCCTATGGAGCCCTAGAGACCCCATGGAGCCCTATGGAGCCCTATGGAGCCCCTAGAGACCCCATAGAGCCTATGGAGCCCCTAGAGACCCCATAGAGCCTATGGAGCCCCTGGAGCCCTATGGACCCTATGGAGAGCCCTATGGAGCCCTATGGAGTCATATGGAGTCCTATGGAGCCCCTAGAGACCCCATAGAGCCTATGGAGCCCCTAGAGACCCCATAGAGCCCTATGGAGCCTATAGAGCCCTATGGAGCCCCTAGAGACCCCATAGAGCCTATAGAGCCCCTAGAGACCCCGTAGAGCCCTATGGAGCCTATAGAGCCCTATGGAGCCCCTAGAGACCCCATAGAGCCCTATGAGCCCTATGGAGCCTATAGAGCCCTATGGAGCCTATAGAGCCCTATGGAGCCTATAGAGCCCTATGGAGCCTATAGAGCCCTATGGAGCCTATAGAGCCCTATGGAGCCTATAGAGCCCTATGGAGCCTATAGAGCCCCTAGAGACCCCATAGAGTCCTATGGAGCCTATAGAACCCTATGGAGCTTTGAGAGCCCCTAGAGACCCCGTAGAGCCCTATGGAGCCTATAGAGCCCTATGGAGCCTATAGAGCCCTATGGAGCCTATAGAGCCCCTAGAGACCCCATAGAGTCCTATGGAGCCTATAGAACCCTATGGAGCTTTGAGAGCCCCTAGAGACCCCGTAGAGCCCTATGGAGCCTATAGAGCCCTATGGAGCCTATAGAGCCCTATGGAGCCTAGAGCCCTAGAGCCTATAGAGCCCCTAGAGACCCCATAGAGTCCTATGGAGCCTATAGAACCCTATGGAGCTTTGAGAGCCCCTAGAGACCCCGTAGAGCCCTATGGAGCCTATAGAGCCCTATGGAGCCCCTAGAGACCCCATAGAGCCCTATGGAGCCTATAGAGCCCTATGGAGCCCCTAGAGACCCCATGGAGCCCTATGGAGCCTATAGAGCCCTATGGAGCCCCTAGAGACCCCATGGAGCCCTATGGAGCCTATGGAGCCCTATGGGGCTTATAGAGCCCCTATGGAGCCCCAAGAGACCCCGTAGAGCCCTATGGAGCCTATAGAGCCCTATGGAGCCCCTAGAGACCCCATAGAGCCCTATGGAGCCTATAGAGCCCTATGGAGCCCCTAGAGACCCCATAGAGCCTATAGAGCCCCTAGAGACCCCGTAGAGCCCTATGGAGCCTGTAGAGCCCTATGGAGCCCCTAGAGACCCCATAGAGCCCTATGGAGCCTATAGAGCCCTATGGAGCCCCTAGAGACCCCGTAGAGCCCTATGGAGCCTATAGAGCCCCTATGGAGCCTATAGAGCCCTATGGAGCCTATAGAGCCCTATGGAGCCTATAGAGCCCTATGGAGCCCCTAGAGACCCCATAGAGCCTATAGAGCCCCTAGAGACCCCGTAGAGCCCTATGGAGCCTGTAGAGCCCTATGGAGCCCGTAGAGACCCCATAGAGCCCTATGGAGCCTATAGAGCCCTATGGAGCCCCTAGAGACCCCGTAGAGCCCTATGGAGCCTATAGAGCCCTATGGAGCCCCTAGAGACCCCATAGAGCCCTATGGAGCCTATAGAGCCCTATGGAGCCTATAGACCCCATAGAGCCCTATGGAGCCTATAGAGCCCTATGGAGCCTATAGAGCCCTATGGAGCCTATAGAGCCCCTAGAGACCCCATAGAGTCCTATGGAGCCTATAGAACCCTATGGAGCTTTGAGAGCCCCTAGAGACCCCGTAGAGCCCTATGGAGCCTATAGAGCCCTATGGAGCCCCTAGAGACCCCATAGAGCCCTATGGAGCCTATAGAGCCCTATGGAGCCCCTAGAGACCCCATGGAGCCCTATGGAGCCTATAGAGCCCTATGGAGCCCCTAGAGACCCCATGGAGCCCTATGGAGCCTATGGAGCCCTATGGGGCTTATAGAGCCCCTATGGAGCCCCAAGAGACCCCGTAGAGCCCTATGGAGCCTATAGAGCCCTATGGAGCCCCTAGAGACCCCATAGAGCCCTATGGAGCCTATAGAGCCCTATGGAGCCCCTAGAGACCCCATAGAGCCTATAGAGCCCCTAGAGACCCCGTAGAGCCCTATGGAGCCTGTAGAGCCCTATGGAGCCCCTAGAGACCCCATAGAGCCCTATGGAGCCCCTAGAGACCCCATAGAGCCCTATGGAGCCTAGAGGCCCCGTAGAGCCCTATGGAGCCCATAGAGCCCTATGGAGCCTATAGAGCCCTATGGAGCCTATAGAGCCCTATGGAGCCTATAGAGCCCTATGGAGCCTATAGAGCCCTATGGAGCCCCTAGAGACCCCATAGAGCCCATAGAGCCCCTAGAGACCCCGTAGAGCCCTATGGAGCCTGTAGAGCCCTATGGAGCCCGTAGAGACCCCATAGAGCCCTATGGAGCCTATAGAGCCCTATGGAGCCCTAGAGACCCCGTAGAGCCCTATGGAGCCTATAGAGCCCTATGGAGCCCCTAGAGACCCCATAGAGCCCTATGGAGCCTATAGAGCCCTATGGAGCCTATAGAGCCCTATGGAGCCTATAGAGCCCTATGGAGCCTATAGAGCCCTATGGAGCCTATAGAGCCCCTAGAGACCCCATAGAGTCCTATGGAGCCTATAGAGCCCTATGGAGCTTTGAGAGCCCCTAGAGACCCCGTGAGAGCCCTATGGAGCCTATAGAGCCCTATGGAGCCCTAGAGAGACCCCATAGAGCCCTATGGAGCCTATGGAGCCCTATGGAGCCCCTAGAGACCCCGTAGAGCCCTATGGAGCCTATAGAGCCCTATGGAGCCCCTAGAGACCCCATAGAGCCCTATGGAGCCTATAGAGCCCTATGGAGCCTATAGAGCCCCTAGAGACCCCATAGAGTCCTATGGAGCCTATAGAACCCTATGGAGCTTTGAGAGCCCCTAGAGACCCCGTAGAGCCCTATGGAGCCTATAGAGCCCTATGGAGCCCCTAGAGACCCCATGGAGCCCTATGGAGCCCTATGGGGCTTATAGAGCCCCTGTGGAGCTCCTAGAGACCCCATAGAGCCCTATGGATGCTATAGAGCTCTATAGAGCCCTATGGAGCCCTATGGAGCCCATAGAGCCCCATGGAGCCTATAGACCCCCTAGAGTCCCCATAGAGCCCTATGGAGCCCCTAGAGACCCCAGAGACCCCATAGAGCCCCTATGGACCCTACAGTACCAGCCCCCAGCCTCAGAGCTCCTAGAGACCCCCCCAGAGACCCCCTTTAGAGCTTCTATGGACCCTGCAGCAGCACCTCATAGCCACTAGAGGGCGACCTCAATCTAGAGCCACTCTAGGACCCCCCATGGGACCCACCTAGACCCCCTATAGCCACTCTAGGACCCAATTAGAGCCTCCATAGCCCCTCCAGGACCCCCTAGAGTCCCCATAGGACCCCCTAGACCCCCTATAGCCACTCTAGGACCCCCTAGAGCCCCCATAGGACCCCCTAGAGCCCCTATAGCCACTCTAGGACCCCCTAGAGCCCCCATAGGACCCCCCTAGAGCCCCTATAGCCACTCTAGGTCCCCCTAGAGCCCACATAGGGACCCCCTAGACCCCCTATAGCCACTCTAGGGACCCCCTAGAGCCCCCATAGGACCCCCTAGACCCCCTATAGCCACTCTAGGACCCCCCTAGAGCCCACATAGGACCCCCTAGACCCCCTATAGCCACTCTAGGGCCCCCCTATAGCCACTCTAGGGCCCCCTAGAGCCCACATAGGACCCCCCCCTAGACCCCCTATAGCCACTCTGGGGCCCCCTAGAGCCTCCATAGGACCCCCTAGACCCCCTATAGCCACTCTAGGGCCCCCTATAGCCACTCTAGGACCCCCTAGAGCCCCCATAGGACCCCCTAGACCCCCTATAGCCACTCTAGGGCCCCCTAGAGCCCCCATAGGACCCCCCTAGGCCCCCTATAGCCACTCTAGGACCCCCTAGAGCCCCCATAGACCCCCCTAGACCCCCTATAGCCACTCTAGGACCCCCTAGGACCCCCCCTAGACCCCCTATAGCCACTCTAGGGCCCCCTATAGAGGGCCCCCCCCCATAGGAACCCCCTAGACCCCCTATAGCCACTCTAGGGCCCCCTAGAGCCCACATAGGACCCCCCTAGACCCCCTATAGCCACTCTAGGTCCCCCTAGAGCCCACATAGGACCCCCCTAGACCCCCTATAGCCACTCTGGGACCCCCTAAAGCCCCCATAGGACCCCCCTACACCCCCTATAGCCACTCTAGGGCCCCCTAGAGCCCCCATAGGACCCCCTAGACCCCCTATAGCCACTCTAGGGGGCCCCCTATAGCCACTCTAGGGCCCCCTAGAGCCCACATAGGACCCCCTAGACCCCCTATAGCCACTCTAGGGCCCCCCCCTAGAGCCCCACTCTAGGGCCCCTTAGACCCCCTATAGCCACTCTAGGGCCCCCTAGAGCCCCCATAGGACCCCCTAGACCCCCTATAGCCACTCTAGGGCCCCCTAGAGCCCCCCATAGGACCCCCCCTAGACCCCCTATAGCCACTCTAGGACCCCCTAGGACCCCCTATAGCCACTCTAGGACCCCCTAGAGCCCCCATAGGACCCCCTAGGCCCCCTATAGCCACTCTAGGACCCCCTAGAGCCCCCATAGGACCCCCTAGACCCCCTATAGCCACTCTAGGGCCCCCTAGAGCCCCCATAGGACCCCCCTAGACCCCCTATAGCCACTCTAGGACCCCCTAGAGCCCACATAGGACCCCCTAGACCCCCTATAGCCACTCTAGGACCCCCTAGAGCCCCCATAGGACCCCCCTAGAGACCCCCCCCCTATAGCCACTCTAGGGCCCCCTAGAGCCCCCATAGGACCCCCCTAGACCCCCTATAGCCACTCTAGGACCCCCTAGAGCCCCCATAGGACCCCCTAGCCCCCTATAGCCACTCTAGGGCCCCCTAGAGCCCCTCTAGGACCCCTCTAGACCCCCTATAGCCACTCTAGGACCCCCCCTAGAGCCCCCATAGGACCCCCCAGACCCCCTATAGCCACTCTAGGACCCCCTAGAGCCCCCATAGACCCCTCTAGACCCCCCCACTCTAGGACCCCCCCCATAGGACCCCCCTAGACCCCCTATAGCCACTCTAGGGCCCCCTAGAGCCCCATAGGACCCCCTAGACCCCCTATAGCCACTCTAGGGGGCCCCCATAGGACCCCCTAGACCCCCCTATAGCCACTCTAGGACCCCCTAGAGCCCCCATAGGACCCCCTAGACCCCCTATAGCCACTCTAGGGCCCCCTAGAGCCCCCATAGGACCCCCCTAGACCCCCTATAGCCACTCTAGGGCCCCCTAGAGCCCCCATAGGACCCCCTAGACCCCCTATAGCCACTCTAGGGCCCCCTAGAGCCCCCATAGGACCCCCTAGACCCCCTATAGCCACTCTAGGGCCCCCTAGAGCCCCCATAGGACCCCCTAGACCCCCTATAGCCACTCTAGGGCCCCCTAGAGCCCCCATAGGACCCCCCCTAGACCCCCTATAGCCACTCTAGGGCCCCCTAGAGCCCCCATAGGACCCCCCTAGACCCCCTATAGCCACTCTAGGACCCCCCTAGAGCCCCCATAGGACCCCCCTAGACCCCCTCTAGGCCCCTCTAGGGGCCCCCTATAGCCACTCTCTAGAGACCCCCCCTATAGCCACTCTAGGACCCCCTAGAGCCCCCATAGGACCCCCCTAGACCCCCTATAGCCACTCTAGGACCCCCTAGAGCCCCCATAGACCCCCCCTAGACCCCCTATAGCCACTCTAGGACCCCCTAGAGCCCCCATAGGGCCCCCCCCCCTAGACCCCCTATAGCCACTCTAGGCCACTCCCCCTAGAGCCCCCATAGGACCCCCTAGACCCCCTATAGCCACTCTAGGGCCCCCTAGAGCCCCCATAGGACCCCCTAGACCCCCTATAGCCACTCTAGGGCCCCCTAGAGCCCCCATAGGGAGCCTCTAGGGCCCCCTAGCCCCTCTAGGACCCCCCCTAGACCCCCCCTATAGCCACTCTAGGGCCCCCTAGAGCCCCCATAGGACCCCCCTAGACCCCCTATAGCCACTCTAGGACCCCCTAGAGCCCCCATAGGACCCCCCTAGACCCCCTATAGCCACTCTAGGGCCCCCTAGAGCCCCCAGGGCCCCCCTAGACCCCCTATAGCCACTCTAGGGCCCCCTAGAGCCCCCATAGGACCCCCTAGACCCCCTATAGCCACTAGGACCCCCTAGACCCCCTATAGCCACTCTAGGACCCCCTAGAGCCCCCATAGGACCCCCTAGACCCCCTATAGCCACTCTAGGGCCCCCTAGAGCCCCCATAGGACCCCCTAGACCCCCTATAGCCACTCTAGGGCCCCCTAGAGCCCCCATAGGACCCCCTAGACCCCCTATAGCCACTCTAGAGCCCCCATAGGACCCCCCTATAGCCACTCTAGGGCCCCCTAGAGCCCCCTATAGACCCCTCTAGGCCCCCTATAGCCACTCTAGGGCCCCCTAGAGCCCCCATAGGACCCCCCTAGACCCCCTATAGCCACCAGGGGCCCCCTCTAGGACCCCCCTAGACCCCCTATAGCCACTCTAGGGGCCCCTAGAGCCCCCATAGGACCCCCTAGACCCCCTATAGCCACTCTAGGACCCCCCAGAGGACCCCCCTAGGCCCTATAGCCACTCTGGGGCCCCCTAGACCCCCTATAGCCACTCTAGGACCCCACCCCCCTAGGCCCCTATAGCCACTCTAGGGCCCCCTAGAGCCCCCATAGGACCCCCTAGACCCCCTATAGCCACTCTAGGGCCCCCTAGACCCCCCATAGGACCCCCTAGACCCCCTATAGCCACTCTAGGACCCCCTAGACCCCCTATAGCCACTCTAGGACCCCTAGAGCCCCCATAGGACCCCCCCTAGACCCCCTGGGACCCCCTAGCCACTCTAGGACCCCCTAGAGCCCCCATAGGACCCCCCTAGACCCCCTATAGCCACTCTAGGACCCCCTAGAGCCCCCATAGGACCCCCCTAGACCCCCTATAGCCACTCTAGGACCTCTTAGACCCCCCCCCTAGAGCCCCCCATGGGACCCCCTAGACCCCCTATAGCCACTCTAGGACCCCTTAGAGCCCCCATAGGACCCCCTAGACCCCCTATAGCCACTCTAGGGCCCCCTGGGAGCCCCCATAGGGACCCCCCTAGAGCCCCTATAGCCACTCTGGGACCCCCCTAGAGCCCCCATAGGACCCCCCTAGACCCCCTATAGCCACTCCCCCCACTCTAGGACCCCCTAGACCCCCTATAGCCACTCTAGGACCCCCTAGAGACCCCCTATAGCCACTCTAGGACCCCCCCTAGGAGGCCCCCTATAGCCACTCTAGGACCCCCTAGAGCCCCCATAGGACCCCCCTAGACCCCCTATAGCCACTCTAGAGCCCCCTATAGACCCCCCTAGACCCCCTATAGCCACTCTAGGGCCCCCTAGAGCCCCCATAGGACCCCCCTAGACCCCCTATAGCCACTCTAGGGGCCCCCTAGAGCCCCCATAGGACCCCCCCTAGGCCCCCTATAGCCACTCTAGGACCCCCTAGAGCCCCCATAGGACCCCCCTAGACCCCCCCCTCTGGGGCCCCCTATAGCCACTCTAGCCCCCCCCCATAGGGGACCCCCCTAGACCCCCTATAGCCACTCTGGGGCCCCCTAGAGCCCCCCAGGCCCCCTATAGCCACTCTAGGCCCCCCCATAGGCCCCCTATAGCCACTCTAGGGACCCCCTAGAGCCCCCCTAGGACCCCCCTGGAGCCCCTATAGCCACTCTAGGACCCCCTAGAGCCCCCATAGGACCCCCTAGAGCCCCTATAGCCACTCTAGGACCCCCTAGAGCCCCCATAGGACCCCCTAGGCCCCCTATAGCCACTCTAGGACCCCTTAGACCCCCTATAGCCACTCTAGGGCCCCCTAGAGCCCCCTGGGACCCCCCTAGGCCCCCTATAGCCACTCTAGGGCCCCCTAGAGATAGGACCCCCCCTAGAGCCCCTATAGCCACTCTAGGGCCCCCTAGAGCCCCCCAGACCCCCTAGGACCCCCATAGGACCCCCCTAGGCCCCCTATAGCCACTCTAGGCCCCCCCTGGAGCCCCCACAGCCCCTCTAGGACCCCCTGGAGCCCCCACAGCCCCTCTAGGACCCCCTGGAGCCCCCCCTCTAGGACCCCCTAGGAGCCCCCATAGCCAGGACCCCCCTATAGCCACTCTAGGCCCCTCCTGGAGCCCCCATAGCCCCTCTAGGACCCCCCTGGAGCCCCCATAGCCCCTCTGGAGCCCCCATAGGACCCCCTGGAGCCCCCCTGGAGCCCCCCCCCACAGCCCCTCTAGGACCCCCTGGAGCCCCCATAGGACCCCCTTAGACCCCCTATAGCCACTCTAGGACCGCCCTAGACCCCCTATAGCCACTCTAGGACCCCCCTAGAGCCCCCATAGGACCCCCTAGACCCTCCCATAGGACCCCCCTAGACCCCCTATAACCACTCTAGGACCCCTAGAGCCCCCACAGCCACTATAGAACCCCCCTAGAGCCCCCATAGGACCCCCCTAGGCCCCCTATAGCCACTCTAGGGCCCCCTATAGCCACTCTAGGGCCCCCTAGAGCCCCCACAGGACCCCCCTATGCCCCCTATAGCCACTCTAGGACCCTCCTGGAGCCCCCATAGCCCCTCTAGGACCCCCTAGAGCCCCCATAGGACCCCCTAGACCCCCCATAGGACCTCCCTAGGCCCTCTAAAGCCACTCTAGGACCCCCCTGGAGCCCCCACAGCCCCTCTAGGACCCCCTGGAGCCCCCACAGCCCCTCTAGGACCCCCTGGAGCCCCCACAGCCCCTCTAGGACCCGCTCACCCTCTAGCCCCCTCTGGGGCTCCCCCTAGAGCCCCTCTAGCCCCCTCCCCATATTTACCATTCTCACGGCTGATGACTGCAGGCCGGAGCCACGCCGGGGAGAGAAGGGAGAGAGGTGAGCAGGGGGGGGGCAGTAATTCATTAGGGCTGGGGGGGCTAATTAGGGGGCCTGCTGGTCATTAGGGGGCCTGCTGGTCATTAGGGTCTTGCTGGTCATTAGGGTCTTGGGGGAATTAGGGTCTGGGGGCAATCAAGGGGGGGGGGGTGTGGGGTGGGGTAATTAGAACCTGGAGAGTAATTAGGGGTCTGGGGAGTAATTAGGGCTTGGAGGGTAATTAGGGGTCTGGAAGATAATTAGGGGTCTGGAGAGATAATTAGGGGGGTCTGGAGAGTAATTAGGGCTTGGAGGGTAATTAGGGGTCTGGGGGGTAATTAGGGCTTGGAGGGTAATTAGGGGTCTGGAGAGTAATTAGGGCTTGGAGGGTAATTAGGGGTAGGGGGGTAATTAGGGGTTGGAGGGTAATTAGGGGTCTGGAGGGGAATTAGGGCTTGGAGGGCAATTAGAGCTTGGAGGGCAATTAGGGGTCTGGAGGATAATTAGGGGTCTGGAGGATAATTAGGGGTCTGGAGGATAATTAGGGCTTGGAGGGTAATTAGGGCTTGGAGGGTAATTAGGGCTTGGAGGGTAATTAGGGTAGGGCGGTAATTAGGGGTCTGGAGGGGAATTAGGGCTTGGAGGGCAATTAGAGCTTGGAGGGCAATTAGGGGTCTGGAGGATAATTAGGGGTCTGGAGGGCTTGGAGGGTAATTAGGGCTTGGAGGGTAATTAGGGCTTGGAGGGTAATTTGGAGGGTAATTAGAGGTCTTGGAGGGTCTAATTAGGGCTTGGGGGTAGAGCTTGGAGGAGGGTAATTAGGGGTCTGGGGGGTAATTAGGGCTTGGAGGGTAATTAGGGGTCTGGAGAGTAATTAGGGCTTGGAGGGTAATTAGGGGTAGGGGGGGTAATTAGGGGTTGGAGGGTAATTAGGGGTCTGGAGGGGAATTAGGGCTTGGAGGGCAATTAGAGCTTGGAGGGCAATTAGGGGTCTGGAGGATAATTAGGGGTCTGGAGAGTAATTAGGGCTTGGAGGGTAATTAGGGGCCTGGAGAGTAATTAGGGCTTGGAGGGTAATTAGGGGCCTGGAGGGTAATTAGAGGTCTGGAGGGTAATTAGGGCTTGGAGGGTAATGAGGGATCTTGTGGGTAATTAGGGCTTGGAGGGTAATTAGGGCTTGGAGGGTAACTAGGGGTCTGGAGGGTAATTAGAGCTTGGAGGGCAATTAGGGGTCTGGAGGGTAATTAGGGGTCTGGAGAGTAATGAGGGCTTGGAGGGTAATTAGGGGTCTGGGGGGTAATTAGGGGTTGGAGGGTAATTAGGGCTTGGAGGGTAATTAGGGGTCTGGGGGGTAATTAGGGGTTGGAAGGTAATTAGGGGTCTGGAGAGTAATTAGGGCTTGAAGGGTAATTAGGGGTCTGGGGGGTAATTAGGGGTTGGAAGGTAATTAGGGGTCTGGAGAGTAATTAGGGCTTGAAGGGTAATTAGGGGTAGGGGGTAATTAGGGGTTGGAGGGTAATTAGGGGTCTGGAGGGGAATTAGGGCTTGGAGGGTAATTAGGGCTTGGAGGGTAATTAGGGGTCTGGGGGGTAATTAGGGCTTGGAGGGTAATTAGGGGTCTGGAGGGGAATTAGGGCTTGGAGGGCAATTAGGGGTCTGGGGGGTAATTAGGGCTCAGGAGGGTAATTAGGGGTCTGGAAGGGAATTAGGGCTTGGAGGGCAACTAGGGGTCAGGAGGGTAA
The DNA here is from genome assembly GCA_033816785.1 of Picus viridis. Lineage (NCBI taxonomy): Eukaryota > Metazoa > Chordata > Aves > Piciformes > Picidae > Picus > Picus viridis. The sequence goes on along the minus strand of JAWKAJ010000084.1, from coordinate 9,189 downwards.
TTAGGGCTTGGAGGGCAATTAGGGGTCTGGGGGGTAATTAGGGGTCTGGAGGGTAATTAGGGCTTGGAGGGCAATTAGGGGTCTGGAGGGTAATTAGGGCTTGGAGGGTAATTAGGGGTCTGGGGGGTAATTAGGGGTCTGGAGGGTAATTAGGGCTTGGAGGGTAATTAGGGGTCAGGAGGGTAATTAGGGCTTGGAGGGCAATTAGGGCTTGGAGGGTAATTAGGGGTCTGGGGGTAATTAGGGCTCAGGAGGGTAATTAGGGGTCTGGAAGGGAATTAGGGCTTGGAGGGCAATTAGGGGTCAGGAGGGTAATTAGGGCTTGGAGGGCAATTAGGGGTCAGGAGGGTAATTAGGGCTTGGAGGGCAATTAGGGGTCTGGGGGGTAATTAGGGCTTGGAGGGTAATTAGGGGCCTGGAGGGTAATTAGGGCTTGGAGGGGAATTAGGGCTTGGAGGGGAATTAGGGCTTGGAGGGTAATTAGGGGTCTGGGGGGTAATTAGGGCTTGGAGGGTAATTAGGGGTCTGGAGGGGAATTAGGTCATGGAGGGCAATTAGGGGTCTGGGGGGTAATTAGGGCTTGGAGGGTAATTAGGGGTCTGGGGGCAATTAGGGCTTGGAGGGCAATTAGGGCTTGGAGGGTAATTAGGGCTTGGAGGGCAATTAGGGGTCAGGAGGGCAATTAGGGCTTGGAGGGCAATTAGGGCTTGGAGGGTAATTAGGGGTCAGGAGGGTAATTAGGGCTTTGAGGGCAATTAGGGGTCTGGGGGTAATTAGGGCTTGGAGGGTAATTAGGGGTCTTGTGGGTAATTAGGGCTTGGAGGGTAATTAGGGGTCTGGAGGGTAATTAGGGCTTGGAGGGTAATTAGGGGCCTGGAGGGTAATTAGGGGTCTGGAGGGTAATTAGGGCTTGGAGGGCAATTAGGGGTCTTGTGGGTAATTAGGGCTTGGAGGGTAATTAGGGCTTGGAGGGTAATGAGGGCTTGGAGGGTAATTAGGGGTCTGGAGGGCAATTAGGGCTTGGAGGGCAATTAGGGGTCAGGAGGGTAATTAGGGCTTGGAGGGCAATTAGGGGTCAGGAGGGTAATTAGGGCTTTGAGGGCAATTAGGGGTCTGGGGGTAATTAGGGCTTGGAGGGTAATTAGGGGTCTTGTGGGTAATTAGGGCTTGGAGGGTAATTAGGGGTCTGGAGGGTAATTAGGGCTTGGAGGGTAATTAGGGGCCTGGAGGGTAATTAGGGGTCTGGAGGGTAATTAGGGCTTGGAGGGCAATTAGGGGTCTTGTGGGTAATTAGGGCTTGGAGGGTAATTAGGGCTTGGAGGGTAATGAGGGCTTGGAGGGTAATTAGGGGTCTGGAGGGCAATTAGGGCTTGGAGGGCAATTAGGGGTCAGGAGGGTAATTAGGGCTTGGAGGGCAATTAGGGGTCAGGAGGGTAATTAGGGCTTGGAGGGCAATTAGGGGTCTGGGGGGTAATTAGGGCTTGGAGGGTAATTAGGGGCCTGGAGGGTAATTAGGGCTTGGAGGGGAATTAGGGCTTGGAGGGTAATTAGGGCTTGGAGGGTAATTAGGGGTCTGGGGGGTAATTAGGGCTCAGGAGGGTAATTAGGGGTCTGGAAGGGAATTAGGGCTTGGAGGGCAATTAGGGGTCAGGAGGGTAATTAGGGCTTGGAGGGCAATTAGGGGTCAGGAGGGTAATTAGGGCTTGGAGGGCAATTAGGGGTCTGGGGGTAATTAGGGCTTGGAGGGTAATTAGGGGCCTGGAGGGTAATTAGGGCTTGGAGGGGAATTAGGGCTTGGAGGGTAATTAGGGCTTGGAGGGTAATTAGGGGTCTGGGGGGTAATTAGGGCTTGGAGGGTAATTAGGGGTCTGGAGGGGAATTAGGTCATGGAGGGCAATTAGGGGTCTGGGGGTAATTAGGGCTTGGAGGGTAATTAGGGGTCTGGGGGCAATTAGGGCTTGGAGGGCAATTAGGGCTTGGAGGGTAATTAGGGCTTGGAGGGCAATTGGGGGTCAGGAGGGCAATTAGGGCTTGGAGGGCAATTAGGGCTTGGAGGGTAATTAGGGGTCAGGAGGGTAATTAGGGCTTTGAGGGCAATTAGGGGTCTGGGGGGTAATTAGGGCTTGGAGGGTAATTAGGGGTCTTGTGGGTAATTAGTGCTTGGAGGGTAATTAGGGGTCTGGAGGGTAATTAGGGCTTGGAGGGTAATTAGGGGTCTTGTGGGTAATTAGGGCTTGGAGGGTAATTAGGGCTTGGAGGGTAATGAGGGCTTGGAGGGTAATTAGGGGTCTGGAGGGTAATTAGGGGTCTGGAGGGTAATTAGGACTTGGAGGATAATTAGGGGTCTGGGGGGTAATTAGGGCTTGGAGGGTAATTAGGGGCCTGGAGGGTAATTAGGGCTTGGAGGGCAATTAGGGCTTGGAGGGCAATTAGGGGTCTGGAGGGTAATTAGGGCTTGGAGGGCAATTAGGGGTCTGGGGACTAATTAGGGCTTGGAGAGTAATTAGGGGTCTGGAGACTAATTAGGGGTCTGGAGACTAAATGGGGGTCTGGGGACTAATTAGGGCTTGGAGAGTAATTAGGGGTCTGGAGACTAATTAGTGGTCTGGGGACTAATTAGGGCTTGGGGGTAATTAGGGGTCTGGAGAGTAATTAGGGGTCTGGAGACTAATTAGTGGTCTGGGGACTAATTAGGGCTTGGGGGTAATTAGGGGTCTGGAGAGTAATTAGGGGTCTGGAGAGTAATTAGGGGTCTGGGGACTAATTAGGGCTTGGGGGTAATTAGGGGTCTGGAGAGTAATTAGGGGTCTGGGGACTAATTAGGGGTCTGGGGGGGACTAATTAGGGCTTGGGGGTAATTAGGGGTCTGGAGAGTAATTAGGGGTCTGGGGACTAATTAGGGCTTGGGGGTAATTAGGGGTCTGGAGAGTAATTAGGGGTCTGGGGACTAATTAGGGCTTGGGGGTAATTAGGGGTCTGGAGAGTAATTAGGGGTCTGGGGACTAATTAGGGCTTGGGGGGCAATTAGGGCTTGGGGGGCAATTAGGGGTCTGGGGACTAATTAGGTGTCTGGAGACTAATTAGGTGTCTGGAGACTAATTAGGAGTCTGGAGACTAATTAGGGCTTGGAGGGTAATTAGGGCATGGAGGGCAATTAGGGTTTCTTGGGGATAATTAGGGCTGGGGGGGGGGTGGGGTGGTGGGGAGGATGTCAATTAGGAGCTGGAGGGGGTGGTGTAGTAATTAAGGCTCTGGGGGTTAATTAGCCCTTCATTAATTAGGGGCTGGGGGTTAATCAGGGGGGGCGGTTGGGAGGGACTTCTCCATTAGGGGCTGGGAGGAGTAATTAAGGGCTGGATAAAGGGGGGTGGGGGAAATGAGGGGCTGGGGGGAGGGAGAGGCTTGGGGAGGTAATTAGGGGCTGGGGGTTAATTAGGGGGTGTTAATTAGGGTCATTTATCATCCCCCCCCCTACTCACTGGTGCCTTCCTCTGTCACCATCCCCAGGCCCTCAGCCTTGTTCTGCCTCTCGAAGGCATTGAGGTCCAGGACGCTGGGGGGAGGGTTAATTAGCCGCTAATTAGGCGCTAATTAGGCGCTAATTAGCCCTTCATTAGCCTCCCCGGCCGCTCATCACCGCCCCCCACACCCCAAAGGTCAAGGTGGGGACCCCAAAGGTCAAGGTGGGGACCCCAAAGGTCATGGGAGGACCTCAGAGGTCAAGGGGGGACCTCAGAGGTTCAAGGGGGGACCTCAAAGGTCAAGGTGGGGACCCCAAAGGTCAAGGTGGGGACCCCAAAGGTCAAGGTGGGGACCCCAAAGGTCATGGGAGGACCTCAGAGGTCAAGGGGGGACCTCAGAGGTTCAAGGGGGACCTCAAAGGTCAAGGTGGGGACCCCAAAGGTCAAGGTGGGGACCCCAAAGGTCATGGGAGGACCTCAGAGGTCAAGGTGGGGACCACAAAGGTCATGGGAGGACCTCAGAGGTCAAGGTGGGGACCACAAAGGTCAAGGTGGGGACCTCAGAGGTCAAGGTGGGGACCTCAAAGGTCAAGAGGGGGACCTCAAAGGTCAAGGTGGGGACCCCAAAGGTCAAGGTGGGGACCCCAAAGGTCATGGGAGGACCTCAGAGGTCAAGGGGGGACCTCAGAGGTTCAAGGGGGGACCTCAAAGGTCAAGGTGGGGACCCCAAAAAGGTCAAGGTGGGGACCCCAAAGGTCATGGGAGGACCTCAGAGGTCAAGGGGGGACCTCAGAGGTTCAGAGGTTCAAGGGGGGACCCCAAAGGTCAAGGTGGGGACCCCAAAGGTCATGGGAGGACCTCAGAGGTCAAGGGGGGGACCCCTCAGAGGACCTCAAGGGGGGACCACAAAGGTCATGGGAAAGGTCAAGGTGGGGACCCCAAAGGTCAAGGTGGGGACCCCAAAGGTCATGGGAGGACCTCAGAGGTCAAGGGGGGACCTCAGAGGTTCAAGGGGGGACCCCAAAGGTCAAGGTGGGGACCCCAAAGGTCATGGGAGGACCTCAGAGGTCAAGGTCAAGGGGGGACCTCAGAGGTTCAAGGGGGGACCTCAAAGGTCAAGGTGGGGACCCCAAAGGTCAAGGTGGGGACCCCAAAGGTCAAGGTCATGGGAGGACCTCAGAGGTCAAGGGGGGACCTCAGAGGTTCAAGGGGGACCCCAAAGGTCAAGGTGGGGACCCCAAAGGTCAAGGTGGGGACCCCAAAGGTCATGGGAGGACCTCAGAGGTCAAGGGGGGACCTCAGAGGTTCAAGGGGGGACCTCAAAGGTCAAGGTGGGGACCCCAAAGGTCAAGGTGGGGACCCCAAAGGTCAAGGTGGGGACCCCAAAGGTCATGGGAGGACCTCAGAGGTCAAGGGGGGACCTCAGAGGTTCAAGGGGGGACCTCAAAGGTCAAGGTGGGGACACCAAAGGTCAAGGTGGGGACCCCAGAGGTCATGGTGGGGACCTCAGAGGTCAAGGTGGGGACCTCAGAGGTTCAAGGGGGGACCTCAAAGGTCAAGGTGGGGACCCGAAAGGTCAAGGTGGGGACCCCAAAGGTCATGGGAGGACCTCAGAGGTCAAGGTGGGGACCACAAAGGTCATGGGAGGACCTCAGAGGTCAAGGTGGGGACCACAAAGGTCAAGGGGGGACCTCAGAGGTCAAGGTGGGGACCTCAAAGGTCAAGGGGGGACCTCAAAGGTCAAGGTGGGGACCCCAAAGGTCAAGGTGGGGACCTCAGAGGTCAAGGTGGGGACCCCAAAGGTCAAGGTGGGGACACCAAAGGTCAAGGTGGGGACCCCAGAGGTCATGGTGGGGACCTCAGAGGTCAAGGTGGGGACCCCAATGACCACAGGGGGACCCCAATGACCATGGGGGAGACCCCAATGACCACGGGGGACCCCAAAGCTCATGGTGGAGACCCCAGTGACCACGGGGGAACCTCAAAGCTCATGATGGAGACCCCAAAGCTCAAGGGGGGAGACCCCAATGACCACAGGGGGACCCCAACGCTCAAGGGGGGGACCCCAATGACCACGGGGGGACCCCAAAACCCATGGTGGGGACCCCAAAACCCATGGGGGGACCCCAATGACCACGGGGGACCCCAAAACCCATGGTGGGGACCCCAAAACCCATGGTGGGGACCCCAATGACCACGGGGGAACCTCAAAGCTCATGGTGGAGACCCCAAAGCTCATGGGGGGAGACCCCAATGACCACAGGGGGACCCCAACGCTCATGGTGGGGACCCCAACGACGACAGGGGGACCCCAAAACCCATGGTGGGGACCCCAAAACCCATGGTGGGGACCCCAATGACCACGGGGGGACCTCAAAGCTCATGGTGGAGACCCCAAAGCTCATGGGGGGAGACCCCAATGACCACAGGGGGACCCCAACGCTCATGGTGGGGACCCCAACGACCACAGGGGGACCCCAAAACCCATGGTGGGGACCCCAAAACCCATGGTGGGGACCCCAATGACCACGGGGGGGACCTCAAAGCTCATGGTGGAGACCCCAAAGCTCATGGGGGAGACCCCAATGACCACAGGGGGACCCCAACGCTCATGGTGGGGACCCCAACGACGACAGGGGGACCCCAAAACCCATGGTGGGGACCCCAAAACCCATGGTGGGGACCCCAATGACCATGGGGGGACCTCAAAGCTCATGGTGGAGACCCCAAAGCTCATGGGGGAGACCCCAATGACCACAGGGGGCCCCAAAACCCATGGTGGGGACCCCCCAATGAACCCCAAAGCTCACGGTAGGGGCCAAAATGACCACAGGGGAACCCCAAAGCTCACGGTAGGGGCCACAATGACCACAGGGGGACCCCATAGTTGGGGGGACCCCAGGAGCCAGGCTTGGGCCCCCAGGCTGTCACCTGCAGGTCTGCATCAGGGCCTGGACGCTCTGGAAGAAGCCAACCTCTCGCCTCTCCTTCAGGTAGTCCAGCATTTTCTGGGGGGGGACACACATGGGGGTCATGGGGGTCATGGGGGGTCATGGGGGACCATTGGGGACCATTTGGGACCGTGGGGGACCGTGGGGGACCATGGGGGACCATAGGAGTCATGGGGGGTCAATGGGGGACCTGGGGGTCCATGGGGGTCATGGGGACCATAGGGGACTATGGGGGACCCATGGGGATCATGGGGGACCATGAGGGTCATGGGGGATCAATGGAGGACCTGGGGGTCCATGGGGGTCATGGGGACCATAGGGGACTATGGGGGACCCATGGGGATCATGGGGGACCATGAGGGTCATGGGGGATCAATGGAGGACCTGGGGGTCCATGGGGGTCATGGGGACCATAGGGGACTATGGGGGACCCATGGGGATCATGGGGGACCATGAGGGTCATGGGGGATCAATGGAGGACCTGGGGGTCCATGGGGGTCATGGGGACCATAGGGGACTATGGGGGACCCATGGAGATCATGGGGGACCATGAGGGTCATGGGGGATCAATGGGGGACCATGGGGGACCATAGGGGACCATGGGAGTCATGGGGGACCTGAGGGACCATGGGGGAGCTGGGGGTCCATGGGGGACCATGGGGGTCATGGGGGACCATAGAGGACTATGGGGGACCCATGGGGGACCTGGGGGTCCATGGGGTCCATGAGGGACCAGAGGGGACCTGGGGGTCCATGGGGTCCATGAGGGACCAGAGGGGACCATGGGGGACCTATGGGGGACCTGGGGGTCCATGGGGACCATAGGGACCAGAGAGGACCATGGGGGACCTGGGGGTCCATGGGGACCATAGGGGACTATGGGGGACCACTGGGGACTGTGGGGGGTCATGAGGGTCATGGGGGACCATGGGGGTCATGGGGGACCATAGGGACCAGAGGGGACCATGGGGGACCTGGGGGTCCATGGGGACCATAGGGGACTATGGGGGACCACTGGGGACTGTGGGGGGTCATGAGGGTCATGGGGGACCATGGGGGTCATGGGGGACCATAGGGACCAGAGGGGACCTATGGGGGACCTGGGGGTCCATGGGGACCATGAGGGACCATAGGGGACCACGGGGGACCTGGGGGTCCATGGGGACTGTGGGGGACCTATGGGGGACCATGGGGGCCCACGGGGGCCCACCTGGCCAGAGCTGCCCACCTGCTGCACCTCGGCGTTGCCCCCGTTGAGGATGGAGATGCCCAGCTTGAGGGTGGAGGACACCATGTCCCCACGCTCCCCTGCGGGGGTGGCTCAGCGTCACCGGCCCTGCCAGGCCCACCAGAGGCCCCTGCTGGGGAGGGGGGGAGGGGGGGGGGGGGGCAGGGGGCCAGGGGGCCAGGGCAGGGGGGGCCTCACCCTTGCAGGCGCTGATCATCTGCAGGACCATCTCGGCAGCTCCTCGGGTGTGCAGCCTGGCCTGCTGGTACAGCAGCTTCTGCTTCTCCATCTCCTTCTCCTGCAGAGGGGAGGGGGGGGAGGGTCATGGGGGGGTCAGGGAGGGCGGTGGGGGGCAACAGAAGGCAGTGGTGGTCAATGGTAGGCAGTGGAGGGCAATGGTGGGCAGTGGAGGGCAATGGAGATCAATGGTGGGCAGTGGTGGTCAATGGAGATCAATGGTGGTCAATGGAGGGCAGTGGTGGTCAATGGAGGACAACGGAAGGCAATGGAGACCAGTGGTGGTCAATGGTGGTCAATGGAGATCAGTGGAGGTCAATGGAAGTCAATGGAGGGCAGTGGAGGTCAATGGAAGTCAGTGTAGGGCAGTGGAGGTCAATGGAAGTCAGTGTAGGGCAGTGGAGGTCAATGGACGTCAATGGAGAGCAATGGTGGTCAACGGAGAGCAATGATGGTCAATGGAGAGCAATGGGGGTCAATGGGGGTCAATGGAGGGCAATGGTGGTCAATGGAGATCAATGGTGGGCAAAGGAGGGCAATAGAGAGCAATGGTGGTCAACAGTGGTCAAGGGTGGTCAACAGAGGGCAACGGAGGGCAATGGTGGTCAATGGAGAGCAACGGGGGTCAATGGGCGTCAATGGAGAGCAATGGGGGTCAATGGGGGTCAATGGAGAGCAATGGTGGTCAATGGAGGGCAATGGAGAGCAATGGGGGTCAATGGGGTCAATGGGGGTCAATGGAGAGCAATGGGGGTCAATGGAGGGCAATGGAGGGCAATGGAGGGCAATAGAGGGCAATGGGGGTCAATGGAGGGCAATGGAGGGCAATGGAGAGCAATGGGGGTCAATGGGGGTCAATGGGGGTCAATGGGGGTCAATGGGGGTCAATGGAAGTCTATGGAGATCAACGGAGGGCAATAGAGGGCAATGGTGGTCAATGGTGAGCAATGGTGATCAATGGTGGGCAGTGGAGGGCAGTGGAGGTCAATGGTGGTCAATGGAGGGCAGTGGAGGGCAATGGAGATCAATGGTGGGCAGTGGAGGTCAGCGGAGGTCAGCGGAGGTCAATGGAAGTCAATGGAGATCAGAGGTGGTCAATGGTGGTCAATGGAGGTCAATGGCGGTCAATGGTAGTCAATGGAGAGCAATGGGGGTCAATGGTGGGCAGTGGAGGTCAATGGTGGGCAGTGGAGGTCAATGGTGGGCAGTGGAGGTCAATGGAGGTCAATGGTGGGCAATGGAGGTCAACGGAGGTCAACGGAGATCAATGGAGGTCAAGGGTGGTCAATAGCAATCAGTGGGGGTCAATGGA